>PVKA01008958.1:51857-70662 GCA_004027165.1 Ctenomys sociabilis
AAAAAAAAAAAAAAAAAAAAAAAAAAAAAAAAAAAAAAAAAAAAAAAAAAAAAAAATACATGGAAATTAAACAACACTCTACAGAGCAACCAGTGGGTCACAAATGAAATTAAGCAAGAAATTCAACAATATCTAGAATTCAGTGAAAATTCAAGCACAACTTACCAGAATTTATGCGATGTGATGAAAGCAGTTATCAGAGGGAAGTTCATAGCTATTAACTCACACATTAGGAAAATAGAACGGGAACAAATAAACACCCTAATGTTGCACCTCCAGCATCTAGAAAAGGAAGAGCAAACCAAACCCAGAGCCCAAAGGTGTGAAGAAATCATAAAGATTAGAGCAGAAATTAATTCAATTGATATGAAGAAAAGAGTTCAAAGAATTAATGAATTGAAAACCTAGTTCTTTGAAATATTAAATAAAATTGGCAAGCCCCTGGCTAACCTCATCAAAAAAGGAAAGAAAAGTTCAAATACAATCAATAATGAGTTGAAAGCGTGCAACTATCTCAGACCCAGCAGAAATTCAGAAGATTATCAATAGCTACTTAAGAACCCCTACTCCCACAGAACAGAGGACACAGAAGAAATGGACAGATTCCTAGAAAGGTAGAAATTACCAAAACTGAATGAAGAAGATATAGTAACTCACAATAACCCAATAACAAAAAATGAAATACGAGATGTAATAAAAAGCCTACCGACAAAGAAAAGTATAGGTGCTGATGGAGTCACAGCTGATTTCTACAAGAAATTTACTGAAGATACAATCCCTACACTCCTCAAACTCTTCAGTGAAACTGAAAAGGAAGCCATCCTCCCAAAATCATTCATGGAAGCAAGTGTTACACTAACACCAAAACCAAGGAAAGAAACAATTCAAAAAGAGAACTACAGGCCAATCTCCTTTGTGAACATAGATACAAAAATCCTCAATAAAATCCTAGCAAATAGAATACAGCAAATCATCAAGAAGTTTATAGAAAAACGAAGAAGATTATACAGCATGACCAGGTAGGATTCATCCCAGGGATGCAAGGATATTTCAATATAAGTAAATCTATAAATGTAATACACCATATCAATAGAACCAAATCTAAAAACCACATGATCATCTCCAATGATGCATAAAAGGCTTTTGAGAATCTAACACTCATTCATGTTCACTGTCCTAAAGAAAATTGGAATAGAAGGCCTCTAATTCAATCTGATAAAAGCTATCTATGACAACACACTGGCTGGCTAGTATTATTCTAAATGGGGAAAAATTGAAATCTTTTACTCTCAGATCTGGTACAAGACAAGGGTATCCTCTATCACCCCTTGTATTCAATATACTTCTGGAAACATTAGCTAGAGACATTAGACAAGAGAGAGAAATAAATGGAATAAGAATATGTAAAGAAGAAGTTAAATTATCATTACTTGCAGATGACATCATACTTTACTTGGAAGACCAAAAGAACTCTACTAAGAAGCTACCAGAATTGATACACAAATTCAGTAGCATAGCAGGATACAAAGTCAATATCCAAAAGTCAGTTGTATTGCTCTACACAGATAACAAACACACTGAAAGGGAAATTAGAAAAACAATACCTTTTACAATAGCACCCCATAGAATGAAATACCTTGGAAATAATCCAACTAAAGAAGTTTAAGATATTTTCAAGGAAAATTACAGTACTCTGAAAAAAGTGGCATAGAGGATTTCAGAAAATGGAAAGATATTCCTTTCTCCTGGGTAGGAAGAACCAACATCATGAAGATGGCCATACTCCAAAAATTGTTGTATGGATTTAATGTAATCCCTGTCAAACTACCCACAACATTCCTCCCAGACCTAGAGAAATCATTCCTAAAATTTATTTAGATCCAAAAAAGTCCTAGAATAGCATAGGCAATCCTGGGCAACAAAAACAAGGCAGGAGGCATTACAATTCATGACTTCAAATTATACAACAAAGCTACTGTGATAAAATTAGCATGGTACTGGCAACAAAATAGACCTGAGGATCAATGGGATAGTTTAGAATATGCAGAAGCCTCTATGAACACATTCAACCACCTGTTCTTTGACAAAGGGAACAAACACGCTTACCGGATGAAAGATAGCTTCTTTAACAAATGGTGCTGGAAAATTGGCTCTCCACATGTCGAAAATTGAAACTTCACCCAGGTCTATCATTGTTCACTAAGATAAGTCAAAACTGATTAAAGATCTAAACATTAAAAGAGAAGCACTGAACTTCCAGGAAGAGAAATTAGGAGGACCTCTTGGAGACTTAGAGGTAGGCAAAGAGTAAATGAACAAAAATCAAATCACATGGATAATATTTTAAATAATTAACAACTGGGATCTCCTCTTATTGAGAAGCTTTTGCATGTCAAAAGAAACTTCCAATGAAGTAAACAGACAGCCCACATATTTGGAAAAAATTTTAACCAATAAACACTCAGACAAAGGTCTGCTCTCTTGAATGTATAAAGAAATGAAAAAAAAAATTAAACATCCAAAATGTAAAGTCCCAGTCCAGAAATGGGCATCTGAGATGAACAAACACTTCTCAGAGGACAAAATTAAAGAAGTGAATTAATATATGAAACAATGCTCCACATCACTAGCCATCCATAGAATAAAAATTAAAGCAACACTGAGATATCATGTCACCCCAGAAAGAATGGCTATCATAAACAAATCAACCAACCACAAATGTTGGAGAGGCTGAGGGAAAAGGGAACCCTTCTCTACTGCTGGTGGGAATTTAGACTGGTGCAACCATTATGGAAATCAGTGTGGAGACTCCTTTAGTACTAGGACTGGAAATCACTTTCAATCCAGCTATTCTCCTACTGGGAATTGTCCCAGAGGAACTGAAAACATCAAATCATACTCGTATATGTTACCTATGTTTACAGCAGCACAATTTGTCAAGCAAGGGCTGATTGCACTGAGCCATCTCCTTGTCCCCCAGCAGCACAGTTTGTGATAGCCACATCTTGGAAACAACTAAGACACCTGTCACCTAAGGAATGGATTTACAATTTGTCATGTTTTCATACAGTGCAGTATTACTCAGTTATAAAGAATGATAAACTTGAAGCCTCTATGTTTAAGTTAGTGCAACTTGAAGATATACTCATAAGTGAAATAAACCAGTCCCACTTGTGCAAATATCATATATTCTCCCTAGTATAAGAACTCAAAAGAAGAAAAATTGAAAGGTGCAGCACAATTAAAAGAAAAGTGAGAACTTGAGGATTAACGAACAAAGAGAATGCAAGGAGAAAATCTAGGAATCATGACAAGGGCAAAGCCATGCATTTATATGCACAATGTTGCATATAGAGGCAATGAGCCTAAGAATCCTCAGCAGGTTTTTGAAACTAGCAGTTAATGGTAGGATTCTCATTCTGACTAATTATATATGCTGATACCTGTGAACTAAGCAACTGTACTGATGAAGGCAATGTGTAGTAGTAGGATCATGCTTGGAATGCCTGTCATTCTGGTTTTCTAAATACATACTGCTTGCCACGACATACCAATTACTGCCATACTGTCTCTCAAGTAAATGTTTCTTTAAAAAATAGAAATGAAGTAAATGAGAACAAGAGACAAGAAGAAAAAGCACAAGACTGTCTTGCTACAATGCTATAGATGGTTAGATTTATAAATTTCTGTGTGAAAATATGTAATCATTTATTCCTATTTTTAATATTTATTTTTTCTTCATATTCTGTAGGGATTAATGTTCAACACATGAATACTTGATGGAAAATACCTGTTCCATGTTATGCCTAAGATATTTGATATTCAGACAGATAATGAGGATAAACCCACCTGCTTATGTTGTAGAATAATAATAATAATCTTCTACTGGAGGGTTAAAAACCTAGGTTTCAGACCAAAAATAGAAAAAAAGCAGTGCTGCACAATCAGGCAACATTTTGGCCTTAGCCTTTCAAGGAGAGTGAGGACTTAGGACATAGGAGAACCTGTACTGTAACGTCATGTATGCTCCAAACTTTCTGATCAATGAAATTATGGGGCCAAGAGGAAAGTGATCGAAGATGTAGCGTGTGCCTAAGGAGAGTCACATGGAGAGAAAACAGTCTCTCGGGCATTCAAAGAGAGCAAATTTGTTAAGCAATGGCCATGACTCATCCATGTGGCTGACACTGACAAAGGATGTATGACCTGTGATACAAGATTTCAGGATTAATCCTGAGGGGACATGACTGACCTGATCAGATACAAAAGTTATATTTCTTGTTATATAGGTCTTTCTTTATCTTGATGTTAACCATCCAACAGAAAAGTATAAAAACAAAGTAATAAAGTAAAGCCATATTAATATGTTGAGCTGTGAAAGGCTCAAGTCAACAACTTCTGACATTGCCAAACATATGGAAAACCCACTGCTATTATGGACTACTGGACTGTTTTTGAACATTTTGCTGAATTCACGCACCCACAATATTTAAATGACTGTGGAATATCCTTCTCTGACAAAAGTAAACAAAAAAGGGGATACAAATGAACAGCCGTTTTGTATCTGTATATTCAAAATAAGATAGATATAGAACCACATTCTCTTAATTCAATGAATAGAAAGATTAGTTTTAATAGTGTTTGTGGACAGGATATCATGTCTGCATCTTGTACAGTGAATAACCACTAAGATAACAATACACAATCTATTATTTATTGAAACTGTCCTACTAATTGGGTTTGAAACTTTCTCATTGATGTTTCTCAATAAATTTTTTTAGAAAATTGAAAAGAGAATAAACAATAGGGATGAGGGAAAAGAAGGAAAAGGAAAAGAGAAGAGGAAGATCATGTACATATAACTAAGATGATTGTACTATTAATTTCTATTGGTGTTTTGAAGGTAACAGTTAATTTTTAATATTTTTACCCTGACCAATTTTACTGCTTATGTCTGGTAATTTGAGCAAATACACTGAAGACAATAGTGAGCAATATAACAACCATTGTTGAATATCTATCATCTCATTTTTTTTGTGTATCATTTCTACTATTATTTTTCTATACTCTTTAAAATAAAAAAAAAATTAACTAAAAAAAAAGAAATTTGGAATAATATTTACACGTGATGGGGCAGCTCCAGAGGACTGACCTACACAAGAGAAACACAGAGTGTGATGTCCCTGCAGAGGGCAGCATCAAGCTGACGGCATCATCGGGGAAGTGGGAGGCAGGAGAATTGGCGTGCTGCAGGCATCTCGGCGGTGACTGCGTGGCTGCGGGTGCTGTAGCTTTGAGGCTTTGACCAAGGGAGCCAGAGGACTCCGAAGGCAGGACCAGAGAATGATTGGGTGCTCCCCTGGGGTTTCTTTAGATGTAGCTCACCCAGTAACACATTTTTGCAATTTAGGGATTTGACGTAAATTTCCTCACCAGATAAATTTTCAGGGATAAACTAAAAGAGAATCTTTTTTTCATTCAAGATCCAAGACGGAATGTTTTTAGAACATCTAAGCTCTATCTTCCTTTAAGGCACAACAGGAATCACAGCATTGCTCCGAACCTTACTGAATCTTGCCTGTGTGCTCACGGCAGCCAGAAAACTGATGACCCAAGAGTGGAAGCCCTGATTATCCCTCCCCATGACTTCTGATAAAATTAAGCAGAGTTGTTCTGTAAACATGATCTGGCGACGGCTCTCAGGCATGCTAGCTCACAACTAGAAAGACATCTGAACTGAGAAGCCTGTTTTAGTCTCACCGTTCTGAGCAAATGTTGTCACCTTGAGGTGTCCAGCTGCCAGGTGTGAGGCGAGTGGGAAGGGAGTGACAGGAGGACTTCAGGGTGGTGTCTGCAGGGAAGCCCGTGATCGGGCACATGTTTACCTTGAACACCAGAGACAAGGAAACAATGAAAACTTCAGTGAACTCTGGCAAACATGGCTGGAATTCATTTGGTTCAGTTTCAGAAAGGCCCTAAGAATTTACCACAGCATAATTTAATAAACTTGGAAATATTCAGGGCTTTCTCTCCTTGAATACTTCTTTACATGTTAAACTTTCTCCTTTCCTAGATAGTATCACTTGTTACTTAAATGATAAAGAAGGGCAAAACAGTGTTTGGGAAGGACCAAGGTTATAACCTAGACATCACAGGAAATTCAACTTTATCACTGCCAGACAAAGCCATGCTTAAGAGGCAGCCATTACAGCTCCTGGGGGACTCTGAACCCGGAGTGTCAACAGCAGGGAGCAACTATTTAAACAGGAGAGAAACCCTGTCATCGTGCTGCTGCCCAGAGTGCTGTGGGCATCCATGGTTCCACATGCATAGGTAAAGGTAATGAAGACCGTGACACAGAGGTGAAATCAGGTGGAAAAGAGAAGTCAGATCCTTAAAAGTTCTCCCCACACCACCCATGGACCTGTTTTTTGTTTTTTTTTTTTTTTTAATTATGTCAAGAACTGGAGTGTCTTAGACTTTAGATGATTTGTTTTTCTATTTGTCTTGTTCACTTTATATTAATTCAAAACATGAAGCAATAATCAAAGAGTATTAGCTTCATGCCATCCAATTGTACAGAAGAAAAGAAAATCTTAACCACCGATTCCTGTGCTGTTCATCTGTCTTTAAATGCTTTCATCATTCTCATAAAATCAACAGTGAGCCCCAGTAGTTTCAGTCAATGTACTAGAAAATGTTTTACCAGCACAGTCCCAGCACTTTGCTCTGGGAAGAGGCCTTCCCCATGTGAAGGCAGCAAAGCTCAATAACATGAACCCTCACAATGTAGTAAGTACAGCTCAGTCATGTTTTAAAAGAAAGTATTAGTTTATTCTTGATATGTTTTAAAATAAAAACATAAATTAATATCTTCTGCAAGACACAAGGAAGTTATTTGTTGATTTATTTAGTTTTGAGGTTACCTTTTTTTCTGATATAGAATCAAACTGAGGGCGTCACACTGGCCAGGCAGGTGCTGCACCCTCTGAACTACATGCCCAGCTCCTACTGAGTTTTAAGGACTACAAATTGCAAATGTCATAGAACTGCACAAAGAAGAAATGCACTAATGGTACTGTGTGTTTTCCTTTCACAGAGAAACACAAGGACCGTAAGAGAACAGATAAATGCTGTTCAGTTATTGGTCAATAGGCATGGCAGAGGGAAGGAGGGGGCTTGCTGTCAGTTCTATGTGTGTCCCAAGTTAGTCTGCGAGATAGCAGCATTTCATTGGCCAGCTCAGGCTGCAGCTTTCTGAGCTCTACACTGCAGCTCTCACAGCTTTCCTTAGGCCTCGCCTTTTGTCAGGAAAAGTAGACAGAAGACAGGTTTGGGATGAGCCACCTTTACCCCTTGTGTTCTACGAGTCTAAGAAACCCCATTTCCTGTCTGGGGAGCAGAAGAAGCAGCCAGAAAGGCCTCACATGTGCACTGCCAACACGCAAGGCCCAGGACTCCAAGGCTGGGCCAGAGAGCACCTGTGAAGAGGGGCCGGCCCCGTGCTGCTGCCCAGCCTGCTATGGGTGGCCATGGTCTGCATCTGCTCTGGTACACACGGGTCTCCCTTGAGATGGAGCAGGAAGGCAAGACGAGAGAAAGGGAAGCAAACTGCCTTGTGCAGGAGTTTTCCTTGTGCCCTGCAGTAACATAATTCTTACAGTTCTTTATTCTGCTCTACTTTCTGATTTTTCCCACAGGACCCAGCGTGGCCCAGAAAGTGATCCAAGTGCAGCCCATGACAGCCAGATGAGAAGGGCAAATGGTTGCCCTGGAGAGAAGCTGGAGCTTGTACTACATTTTTTGGTGCCAGCAGCTTCTGAGGGGAAAGATGATTTTCCTCATTCACCAAGGTTCTTCTGCCACAGGAAAGAGGGGTCGCTATTCTGTCAGAAAAGCAGTGAGTTCCATGAGTCTCATCATTACAGCCTTGCAGATGCAGGACTCTGGAAAATATTTCTGTGCTCTTTGGGAACTCAGGGTGGTTGAAATGATAGTATAAGCTGAACAAAAACTCAGGAGTTCTTGCCTTTCTCTGAAAGTCAGGCCCTGCTGTGGAGCTGAGCTGAGACTCACACCTTCAGATCCCAGGCAAGGAGGGAGTGCAGTGGGGGCCCCATTTGTGGTTTGGACCAGAAGGTTAAATTTGTAGTAAAACCTGCTTCTGTCTCACTTGGAATCAGGGGTCAGGTGCATATCAGGTGTAAGATGTCTTTTGCAGTATATGTGTCTAAAATTTGAGTCCAAAATAAATAATTCAAAATACATATATAAACCCCTCAGAAAACATATATAGTTGTCTACACTTGTCAACTTGCCCCATAACAATGTAATCTATCAGTTTCACTTCAATCCACTTTGAACCCAATTTTAAATGTAGGATATTTACCTAACATACCAGTGAAAGGGCCATTTCCTTAGCCCTTTTCTCTTAGGCTTTTTTCCAAGTGTGATCAGAGAAGGAGAATAAGCAGGACTGATTTAAAATGACAGTAACTAAAACAGGTAGGTCATGTGCATTATCTATAGCTGGAGGCAGAGCCTCTGGAAAGGCTCCTTTTCATTCTGAGCCTGAATTGGCTGAACGTCAGCTACATCCAGAGCTGGGAAGGAAAGCTGGATGAGGGCAAGCAGTGGAGGAACTTTGACATGGAGGGACATAGTAGGGCTCATGAGGACCACTGGGACTGACAGGACAAACTAAAGCTTGTCTGTACCTCAGCTCCTTTGCTCTTAG
The DNA here is from genome assembly GCA_004027165.1 of Ctenomys sociabilis. Taxonomy (NCBI): domain Eukaryota; kingdom Metazoa; phylum Chordata; class Mammalia; order Rodentia; family Ctenomyidae; genus Ctenomys; species Ctenomys sociabilis. The sequence continues at coordinate 60,595 of PVKA01008958.1, forward strand.
TTGGTGAAGGACCATTCAGGAGAAGCAGCGTGATTTGCCACCTGGCCAAAGCCAAAGACAAGCTGAAGGAAATGTGTCGGGAAAGGGAAGCTTCACATTAATGGGAAAATGAGCTGACAGAGAGCAGAAACCTGTGGGCAGCGGCGCAGGGCTTGCATCCCTGAACCTGAAAGGTATGTGAGAAATGGCTACTGTGTCAAGCTGAGCTCTCAGGTCCTGTACCATTCCTGCCGTGGCTCACCCTCAAGCAGAGCGACCCAGGGAATCGAATGCTGGAAAGGGGATTTCCAGAGTGCTGAGAAAGCAGATGGCTCCCACAGTTAGCCCTTCTCACCTGGCTTATGTGTCTCCTGTATCAACAGCTAAAAGTTTCAAAAAGACCAGAGCAATCACACTCCTTGTTAAGACAGCTCAACTATTTCCGACTCTACCAAAGACAAGCTGGCCTTGTCTGCTGAAGGCCACACAAAGTCTGTGTGTTTTCCAGTTTAAGCCCACTCCCTCAGTAATGTCCTATTGCTTAAGTACTGAGAACATGAGATAGCATTTCTCCCTCAATACAGCATTTTATACTACATGTGGCAAATGGGAGGAAAACAACCATGGTTGCTATATGCACATTCACATTACATAAAGTGGAAATTTCATAGCTATTTCTCTTCCATTCTGTTAAATGATTATGAAATTGTGCTACATTTAATGTTTGCTTATAATAACTCCCACTCATTAATGTATGCACTTCAATTTCGACATAACAAACCCTCTGTCAGGGTTTGTTGTATGCAAGGCCATGAATTTGAATTAGGAACTCTGTAAGTAAACCACACCCATGTTGGCAGAAGAGTTACAGGCAGGCAGCTGAAAATAAATCTGTATTTGTGCATATCTAAGGGGACAAGAACAAAACCTTTTCAACACCCTAAGAAAAACCATACTATGTACTAAAAGCAACAAAAGGTAGTGCTTGGCTTTCAATAATGAGTAATAGCTCTATGGCAAAGAATAGAGGAGTACATTTAAAGGGCTCAAAAATTCACTTTCATAGTATCTTTCTTGTCTGTCTATGAATGTGAACTATATTTTTAGGCTCATAAAAAACACTCCACAGTATTTAATTACTTGATCAATCTTCCATGCCTATATCTGGTAATCTGTGCAACAAATTTGATAACAATATGCAATATAGCAATCATTATTAATTTTTAATTCTTGTTTTGAAATTCTGTACTATTTCTATTGTTTTAAGTTGCTTTGGCTTTCTCTTCCTTCTCATTATTTGTTTTTGGTTTTATTCTGTTTAAAATTTAAAAAAAATAGGGGCCAGGGAAGTCACTCAGTGGAAAAAGTGCTTCCCTAGCAAGCACAAGGGCCTGAGTTCAATCCCTGGTTTCACTGAAAAAATTTTTTAAAAATAGAAAAATCTTCACACAAGTCATGCACACTGACATGCAAGTTCAGCTACACAGGAAGTTGGGACTAAAAAACTGAGCTCGAGATCAGCACAGGGACCTTAGCCTTAGAATGTGGATAGTCCATCCAAAGACTGGAAAAGTCTTTATCTTATTTTTCTGAACTAAAGTATCAGGGTGTCTTGAAGCTCCTGTGCTCAGGAAATCCTCTGGCCTCAATTTTCTAGTCACCTGAGCCTATAGGCATGAGGGCGTATGGATCCTTAGTGCCTATTTCTGAAAAAAGACTCAAATGCATAGTACATTAAAAGTTCACAAAATCAGTACACTAACCAACAATCAAACTTCTGAAAACTCGGCCACTTCATGTATACAAAAATAGCAAATGAGCTGAGTAAAGCAGATTTCTCATCATTATGCACCAGGGAAATGAATTTAGAGATCCTTGCACAGGTCCACCTTTGGCTTTCAGCCCCCAGAGTGAGATGAAGCGATCAGGAGCAAATGACCATGAAGACAACAGAAATGAACAATTATCTGCAGAGAAAGGGATGGCGAAGACCTCTCAAGTCGTTTCTATCATATGTTGAGCCATATGATAGAAACCCCATAGTGAGCCACAGACCTGGACACTGAAAGAAGGGCTGATTTTACCAAGAAAATCAAAGTCTTATTTATTGAGTTTTCTATAGATGAGGCACATAGCACACATTTTAGGCTTATTATTAACTTAAACATCGAAGACCTGTGTTATAGGTGTTATTGTCCCAGTTTTTAATGTTTGAGAAATGAGATGCAGCTTTCCCTCATCTGGAAGAGCTTCTCTGAGGTTACTGTTAGTCAGAGTTTGGTGTCTAAGAGGCTCCTGGTGAGCAGGGCTTTGGTGATGGAGCAGTAATGGCCCCAGAGCAAGTGACTGATACCACAGGCAAGGTGGTCTGACTGGCTGCAGTCTGACACCCATGAGAACTGGAGAAAATGATGACAAACTTAGACACAAGTTGCTCAAGGATCCATAGATTAATATCATCAAGTAACCAGCTTCCAGTCAAAACCTAAGTACTTCAGAGATCTGATTCCATTGTCTGACCTGGTGTCTTCTACAATGGTACACTGGAAAGTGTAAGTGGCTAGAAGAGGAGATAGTCCTGAAACACTCTGGGAGTGTTTCCGTATCAGGATCTCTGCTCTTTGCTTTTGCCCCCTTTGCCTGTAATGTCTTCTCCCAAATACCTTTGTGGTTTACCTACGTACTTTTCCAAATCTTTATTGAAATGTCAGCAGTGTATAAACCTGTGTCTAGATCGATTTTCCTTCTTGAGGTGTCAGGCTCCAACATGCTTAGCTTGTACAGAGCTTTATCAATTCTTGACTGAAGGTTTGCCTCCTGCTGTCCTGCAGAAATATTTATGACATTCAATATTTATGACATTCAATCCTGTTCCCCTTGCTGCCATGTAGTGGTCAGGGAACACATTGTGATGGTCACCTAAGTGCAGTAGGACCCACAATGAAGGGCAGTGAGCTGGAGGGCCAGCAGGGAGAAGAAGCTGATTCAGGAGGACTGGCTGGGTGTTGGCCTATTGCTCTGCCACGTGTGAAGGAGACTGATAGCACATGTGGAGGGACTGGGCCTGGGAGTCTTCCTGGGAATAGACCTCAGCTTTGTTGTACAAGATGTGAAGGTTTCTCTCTCTAAGTGAAATGTGGTCATTTTCTGACTTTTAGTGTAACACAGAAATATCCAGAGCCATGGGCACAAGGCTTAGTGATGCTGAGAATTGGGGGAAGAACTGAATGGAAAAATCTTTACATAGAGTACTGTAATCCCAATCTCCACTATACCACCAAGGTGCCCAGATTTCTCAGTAACATTAAGAACCATGTTGGGAGATCTGAACTTGAGTCCTTGTTTGTTGCTTTCCTTCCTGGGCAGCATGAGTGTCACTACCCACTCTACCACCTTCTCCACCAACTACCAACCCTGGGCTCGGTCTAGACCCCTAGCCAAAGGGCTGGCAGAACAGCAGCTCTTCCAGTGTCTATGCTGGTGCCAGGGCTTGGCTCCTGGGTCTCCATGTCTCACTCCACTATCCTCTGGGGCTCCATGGTGTCCGAGGGCCTGGCCATGGGAGTGGCTGAGGATCTGGATGATATGGTCAGCATCCAGACTGAGAAAGAGACCATGCAGGATCTGAATGACCACTTGGCCTCCTACCTAGAGAGGCTGAAGAGCCTGGAGATGGAAAATCAGAGACTGGAAAGCAAGATCTGGGAGCACCTGGAGAAGAAGGGGTCTCTGGTCAGAGAATGGGGCCTTTACTTCAAGACCATCAAGGAGCTGAAGGCTCAGATCTTTGTGAATTATGTGGACAATGCTTGCATTGTCCTGCAGATTGACAACACTTGTCTTGCTGCTGATGACTTTAGAGTCAAATATGAGACAGCTGGTCATAGGGCAGTCTGTGGAGAATGACATTCACAGGCTTCCCAAGGTCATTGATGACACCAAAATCACTTAGCTGCAGCTGGAGACAAATTGAGACTCTGAAGAAAGAACTGACATTCATGAAGAAGAACCATGAGGAGGAAGTCAGAGACCTTCAAGCCTGGATTTCTGGCTCTGGGTTGACCATGGAGGTGGATGTGTCCAAATCTCAGGACCTCAGCAAGATCATGGCAGACATCAAGGCTCAGTGTGACATGCTGGCTCAGAAGAACCCAGAAGAGCTAGATAAGTACTGGTCCCAAAAGATTGAGGAGAGCACCACAGTAGTTGCCTTGCATTTTGCTAAGGTTCGAGTTTCTGAAGCAACACTCATAGAGCTGAAGCACATGTCCCAGTTCTTGGAGACTGATCTGGAGTTCATGAGAAATCTGAAGACTGGCCTGAAGAACAGCCTGAGAGATCCAGACACCCGCTATGCTATGCAAATGGAACAACTCAATGGGGTCCTGCTGCACCTGGAGTCTGAGCTGGCACAGACTCAAACAGAGATGCAGCACCAGGCCTAGGAGTATGAGGCCCTGCTGAGCATCAAGGTCAAGCTGGAGCCTGAGATTCGCATGCTGTCTTCTGGAAGGTTTAGCAGATCTCAATCTCGGCTATGCCCTGGACAGCAGCAGTGCCTCGGTGCAAACCATCCAGAGAACCACCATCCGCAAAATCATGGACAGAAAATTAGTGTCTGAGACCAATGACACCAAAGTTTTGAGACACTGAAGCAAAAGAACTGGAGTACCCTTGGGAAATAAGTAGCAAATAAAAATTCAGAGGTCACTGGAAAAAAACAAAAAAGAAGAACCATTATGGACCCTGGGTATCGAATTTGGTTGTTAAATTACAAAATGCACCTCAGAATACACTGTAAACTTTATCATATAAATTCCACTGCAATTTCCATTGGGTTCCTAACCCTTTTATGTTTTATGCATCAAGTGGACTTGACTGAGTGCCAGGCAAGGGGAAATTATGTTGAGAAGGAAATGAGATGGTGCATGCCCAGGGCTAGACCAGTGCCAACAGATGGCAGCAAGTGGTTTAAGGAAAACAAAATTAAATGTGTGTGCGGGTAGAGGCCTTGTTCAGATCACCATGTGAGCAGTACGGAAGAAGCCCTGTGTGGAAGGGAAGTCCATTATTAGAGGATCCTGTGTGTTGTGCTTTATCGAACAACATCTGAGCTCTGGCCTGATGCTTTAAGATGCAAGAGCACTGCGTGTTCCACATCTAACCTCACTTCTACATACTGTTAGCATTTACTCACGCCAGTCGTGTCCCTCCATCAAGCTTGCCCTGCTGTGGTCATCATCCTCCAGGCAGGCAGCACACAGCACCCTGGTGGAGCAACTTGGATGGAGGAGCAGTGGGGAAGCCTGAGCTTGGAGGTCTCATGTGTTCTCTCCACTTCTCTCACCTGATGGCAGCATAAGCTCCTTCTGTCATCTGTTTTCTTTTATTAGCTAAACTTGAACATATACTAATGCAACTTCTCTTTTGGAGAGTTATGACACTATCTCATTTTCCTTTTATAAAACATGTCAATTTCCATTTTAAGAACACTTTATTATGGAAGGTCACTTACCCAACCAAGTGACCAACTAATGGTGCGGCAAGACACTCCTTGAGAGGCTCTCCACTGCCTGATGGTTTGGGATCCTGGCGAAGTAACAGTCCAGGCCACCCGGCCTAGGGGGTATCACCCCCATCCCAGGACTCAGGGTGCTCAGCAGAGCTCCAGCGTGCTGTTGGCAGTGAGCTCCAGGGTGGAGTCCTGCGACTTGGACAGGATATAAGCTTATGACAGGCTGACAGTGTGAGCAGACAGTCTCCTTCCCATTAGCCTTTCAGTCACTCAGGAGAGTGGTTTTCAGGGCCTGTCTTTCTCACAGCTCCAATGAGTCGCCTGAGTGATTAGGGAGAGAGCATCACCTTCATTATGAAGTGGGTAAAAGAGGCTTGAGCCCTGAAGTTCTACCAAGCTGTGTTGAGTTTGAGAATAAAACAGATGATCTTGGTGAACTGACAGATCAGTGTAGATGAGGGCCACTGTGAGACTCAGTCCTCAGCTGTAAGTGTTTTATCTGATGTGAACTCAGGGTGAAGGTGTCTATTCCTTCATGTCTGGAGGAGGGGTCAAAGCTCAGGGCCAAAGCTGCCTTGTGGGCTCTCAGAGAGTGGAGAGAAGACTCTCTGAGAGCCCACATTTTGTTCCTTCCCAGCTGGCTGCCTGTGATCCTGTCTGCCCAGGGGACTTTGCAACTCACAGATCTGCCCCTCCCCCTCTCTAGTTTTCCATGGGCAAATTTTAGAATCACCTAGTGGATGATGGGCCATGGACATTGCTGTGAATGGCTATTCCCTGTGGCCTCTGTCTCTCCATCTCCCTGTTTTTATTTCTGTGTCTTTACCTCTCTATCTTGTATGTGTCTGTCTCAGTCTCAGTTCCTGTGTCTATCTGTCAGTCTATCTCTGTGTCTCTGTGTCTGCCTCTCTCCTACACTCCCTCTCTATACCTTCACTCTCTCTCTTGGCCTTGCTGGCTGCTCCTTGATCTCTCCATGTGCTTTTCTCTCTCAGTTTGCTCCTTCTGATGTGTGCTCGAATTCTTTTTTTTTTTTTTTTTTTTAATTGGTGGAACAGGGGATTGAACTCAAGTCCTTATGATTGCCAAGGAAGCGCTTATTCCACTGAGCCATCTTCCTGGCTCCTCAAATCCTGTTCAGTGAAGTTTCTAAGCACTGGAACATGAGGCCCATTCTTGCTTCAATTCCTCTGTCAGTGGCGGATGTGTACAGAAGGGTAGCAGGCATGGGTGCTACCTTCCTGGCTGGACATAGCAGGCTGTGTTCCCTGCCCCCATCTGCAATCTCTTGTACCTCCCCTCACTCCAGTCCTCACTCTTTCTCTTGGTGCCCACTTATCATTAGGGGTACTTGTTAGAAGAGCAAGCTTACCTGAGAGCTGTTTGAGTGGCAGGTGGAGAAAACACCTAGTCTGATCAACCATTCCCAGAGGGAAGTTGAAATAGTAGTGGGGCACTAATACAGAGATTTGGCAAGAGATCAAGAGCCTTCAGACAGGGTACATGTGCCTGACGTGGAGGGGCTCTGGGCTGGAGTGTAGGCCCAAGTGTGACACACCATGGGCCCAGACACACACATTACCCAGCTCACACAGGCTACCTGCTAGGTGGGTGTGAGAAGCTTCTTCACTTTGATGCCTGGATCTGAGTATCTGAGAGGGTCCTGATTGAGAGAGAGTGAGAGAGAGAGTGAGAGAGAGAGAGAGAGAGAGAGAGAGAGAGAGAGAGAGAGAGAGAGAGAGAGAGAGACAGAGACAGAGACAGAGACAGAGAGACAGACAGAGAGTCTGTGTGTGTATGTGTTTGTGCTGGCTCCTGTGGGGAGAGGGTTCAGGCCTCACTGCTTTCTGCCCATGCCCATTCCCACCCATGCCAAGCTTACTCTGCAAGTGAGACTGCTCAGCTTGGGGATGCAAGCCTCTTCCTGTCCTCTGCAGAGGCGCCTGACCACTATTCTCCTCTCCACCTATATCAGGGCTGCCTGACACCATAGGGAGGGGTTGTGGTTTGTGGTTTTTGTAAGGCAAACAATATTGTGTAGGACACATTTCATGATGTCACTCCATAAGGAATAACCCAAGAATCATATACAATAAGTACAGGATATCTAACCACACACTAAGTGCGAAAGAGTCCAGCTGAAGACCTGCACAGGTCTAGATGAAAACCTAGATCTCCTAACTCTGACTCCCACAAGTCCATCTGGAGCCCTAGAGCCCACACCCAAGTCTTATGCAAGCCTTCTTCTTCCCAAATCTGTGCTGGAGAGGCCCAAAGTCAGTGGTGAAAATAGAAAGCCTATACCAGTGGGTTGAAGGGTCTGTGCTAACCAGCTGAGGGATCTCAACTGGAGGTAGCAGCTATGCTCAAGGTGAGCACCAGAGCTCCCGGCACAGAGCCACAAGCACCTCCACCCAGTGTGAAGTCCCCAGTGCTTTTGGCCATGAGGAAAACCCGGGTGCCATCAGGAAAGCCCACGCACCAAGCTTCTCCGTGGGGCTGAGCAGTACACTGTCTTGCCCTCGGGAGCCAGGAAGCCAAACTCAAGATGAGGAATGGGGCTTCTCCAGTGTTTGGTCAGCAAAGCCTGCACAGCAAGGCCCTCCAGCAGACTCACCCAACAGAACTAGCAGCTTCTGACAGCTCCAACAACTTCTTCCAACAGCATCCCTCACAGCATTTTCAGAAGCTTCTCCTATTCTGTCTTTATGCTGCTGGCAACAATCCTCAGTTGGGCTTCTCACACCCAGCACCATGCTCATTTAATACAGCTAAGTGTATGTACTAAGTAGACCACCAATTAGAAATCCACTACAACAGAACAGCCCACTGGGCTGAAAGCTTTGCAACAGCACCTTGACAAGCAAACCCACTTTAGATCTTGCATGCACATTGCAGCCCTGCAAGGACTTGTACGTGAATTATGGGATTGCCTGCAAAAGAGCAAGACCCTGAGGACTAACAGAGGGACACGTGGGCAAACAGGGAGCCTAGGAGCAAGTGCCACTTCATTCGACTTGGGCCCACAGAAAGGCTGGAAGTGAATTTAGTATTCTGCTGTGCTGCTGAGATGCTCCTAACAAGTTCGCCTCTGAGCCTGTGCCCTGCAAGCAAAGGCTGAGAGAGGACAGAGCATGCACACGAGTGCATGAGAGGCCCAGGAGCACAGGAGCTTGGGTCCCAGGGCACAGCAGGAACCTGTATGCTGAAGGGCTGGCTGTTCCTTCCCAAGTGCATGCACATGCTGTGAGCTCTCTGGTCATCTGGGACATATGGGAGTGGGTGTCATGGGCATGTTTAGTAAGCTATTACAGAAAGAAAGCAGCACATATTATTACAAAATGTGCACATATATAGGTATAGTATCATAAGCCCTTCTGGAAATGTGTCATCTGTAAGGAGCAGTGGGTGCTAAAGGCCAGCATAGACCCCCAGGCTGGTGGAAGGACAGCATAGCATGAGATGTACGGTGTCAAGGTGCAGGCAGACAGAGGGCAAAAAGGCTGTCTGTGGGACACAGAAAATGCAGAGCCTTTTGTCAGGCTTAAATGAAGGGGATCAGGGATTATAGGCGAGGAGACTTGAGCAAACACCCCCTGTCAAAGTTCTCTGAATGTCCACTGCTCCAGTGGTCACAGTCCTTGAAGCATCTGGCATAAACGTTTGGGTATCCACAGAGGTCAGGTGCTGGCAAAATGCCATGCTGTTTTATCTATCTGTGTTTTTTGGGAGCAGTCCCGGTGCTGATAGCATCTTCATGGACAGCAAAGCTTCATTTTTTTTTTGTCCATTTATTTTTATTTTATTAAAATACAAATGTCAATCAGACAGTTTCAAGATACCTTAACCATACAGAGTCGATGAATTAATACATTGCAAACTGTTTTCATAACGTTTCGGTATTGTACAAGGTGCATACATGATATTATATTTACAGGTTTTTTTTATAGCTGAATTATATCAAAGATTCAATAATTATTTACCTAGTGGATGACCATAGCACTAAAAGCCGATATAATATCCTGTCCAACCACCATTAGTGCAGATCTTGCCTCTCATAGAATTATGTAGAAGCACAGCGTTATCTATCCCAACTGTACTGTCTATACACACACATCCTGATTTTTTTCTTTCTACAACCCTTTCTTTGTCTACACTTGTCAAAAGTGGGCACTCCATTGACATTCAACTACCTTAGGTTCTTGAACTCGACACCACAATCCAACATAGTCCAGCATTCTGCAACCATAGGGAGTTATTCAAAGAAATTGTCGACCATATCCATTTACAGCTCAGCTTAATATTATGGGCTCACGATGTATACTTCATTTTTATACATTTATGCTTTTCTGATGGTTAAGACCTAGGTAGATCCAAACTTATATACCAACACATGAACTTTATATTTCCTATGTGGTCATTGAAGTCTTCTCAGGGTTTATCTTGTAGTCTTGTACATTATTCTGTAGTTCCTTTGTCTGTGTCATCCATGTGGATGAGTCACGGCCAATGCTTGACCAGATTGCTCTCTGTGAGAGCCTGAGAGAAAGTTTTCTCTTCATGTGACTCTCCCC
>PVKA01008959.1:0-11108 GCA_004027165.1 Ctenomys sociabilis
TATATATATATATATATGTATATATATATATTAGCTGCCCTTGCGTTTTCTTCTAGGAAAAAGCTTCTGTAATCATCCTTCATCATGGGATCTTGTACCTCACAACTCCCTCAGTTGATTACAGGGTAGAGACGGTTGTATTTAATTTACATAATCAAACATTTTTCCTAAAAGGAAAATCCCTGAAAAATTATAGCTGGGTCAAAACTAAATTTAAAAACAAGAAAGGAAGAAAAAACAAAAAGAAAGAAATAGCCGTGAGCTGGCTTAGGTTTGGGAGGGCAGTGTAGGATTCTACATATAAAAGCATATTCACATGATTTTTTAAATGCCTTTTTCCTAGCTTTGTAGCCAAGTATCTTGGCAGTCTTTGTACATTTTTCTGCTCTGCTCTGTTAGGAGCTCAAATATATGTTTGTGGGCAGTGTGGAGAGATTGTCAGTTAGGCAATAATAGCAAACATTTGCCCAGCTCTTGCCAAATGTCAGGTGTTGTCCACGTTTAACTCTTGCAGCGAACTGTGGGGCTGGTTTCCATTCCCACTCAACAGATGGACATGCTGAGGCCCTAGCAGGTCACACCAGCAGCCACGGGAGGCCTGGTTTAGAGGCCAGGCAACCCAAAGCTGTCTCCTCATAGCAGGTCACCTGCTGTCCAGTAGTCAGGGATTTGAGGTCTGCTGATGCTTTTTTACATAGCCTCCAGAAACCTTTCCTCCTTTTCTCTTTTTATTCCTTTTCTTTGCCTCTACCTGCCACATGGTCCTATCCAGATGCCAGCCAGGCAGTCAGGGAAAGAGGCCTGCCTGTGTCTCTGAATACAAGCTGGAGGCCTCCGCACCAGCCGCTCCACCCCTCACCACCCTGTTCAAATCCGCTGCATCCCCTCTACCACCTTCCTCCTCCATCTGGAATCTGAAGATGTGAGGGCCAGTAATGGAGTGTCAGCGGAAGTAATTGATTCCTCACACAGAGAGAATTCTTCTGCCTTTAGTGTCAATGGAGCTGAACCAGACTCAGGGAGGGTGAGCGAGACATGTAAACAGTCCATGGCCGAGCTGTCAGGACCATGCTAGACACACTGGAGGGCAAGTGAGAGGGAAACAGCGGAACAAATAATTGTTTTATTGGAAAGGAAAGGAGTAAATAATATTTCAGCCCAGGAATTGGCAGTTGGAGAGGGCTGGTGGCGGGCTGGGAGAGGAAGGGAGCGTGGTGCAGGTTCTGATGGAAGAGTTTCTCTTTGTCTCAAGATAGGAGGTTTTGTCCCCTCCCACCCCCCTTCTCCCATTATCATCATTATTATCATTAAAATAATTACTATAACAATTACAGCTGATGAGAGCTCGGGTTTATAGCACACCTTTCATCTGAAAGTTCAGAGTGATTTATCTGTGTGTCATCCTTTGAGAGCGGGCGGAGGAAAAGAGAGTATTATTATTATTATTATTATTATTATTATTATTATTATTAAGGGGTCTTATGAGCTGGGCAACTGAGGTCCATGCGGACACAAGTTTGGTCTGACATCTGGCAGGCTGCTGCTCACTGCCCCGCTGGTCCCTGCTGCCACACTCTGCCCCACGGCACCGTGGCTCTTACAGCTCATCCCTGGCACTTACACCTCCCCATGCTGTGCGTGAGGCCCGGCTGGTCACAGCAGGATGGCGAGTAGCCAGCAGTTCATGCACAAAACATCCAGCCCACTTAGGCTGTGGGATAAACAAAGATCCTTCAAGTTCAGACTCACTGCTTGCATCCTGCTTGGAGACTTCCTGCAAGCTGGCTTCCTTTCTGTGGAAGCCCTTGTCCTTTCTAGACATGTGCCATCATAGGTTTACGAGCGTCACACCCAAAGCACCCGGTATTCTAGAATGTCTGCCACTTCCACCTCTGGCAAACCCGGGTCAGCCCTTTCCAGATAGAAGGGACCCTTCTGCGATGGGGGAGGCCTGACCTTGGCTGACTTTGCACCCCACCCAGTCACCACACTCCGGAGCACAGCATCCATGGAGGGCACAGCCGCTGAGTGAGTGGTGTCTGCAAGGCGGAAGCAGTTCCAGGTGACTGGCCACAGGGCCAATTCAGAATCTCTACCCTGGTGGGTAGTGGCGTCTTCCTGCCTGGACATTAACACAGACTCGTCATCCCCACACCCCTCACACCCTGACACTTTCGGCATCATAGTGACAAGTTGGCTCCTGGAGCCAGGAGCAGCTCTGAGCTCTGTAACTTGAAGCTCTGAAGTATCTCACCTGCCACCCACTACTCCCAACTGCCCCTCCTTGAATTCCTGCACACATTTTTCATTCAAGTTTTGCATCTTCCCCGTTTCATTAGAGAGGCTGAATGTCAGCAAAGGGAGGACAGAAGCCTAATGGGAGCCGAAATCCCTGCAAATGTGAAAAAGGGCTTTTTGAAACAGTGCTTGATCCCTGGTACCTAGTGCTCTCTGTTCTCAGAAGGCTCCCATTTTCTTTGTTTCTTTTTTTTTTTTTTGGCGGAACCGAGGATTGAACTCAGGCTCTTGCACTTGCCAGGGAAGCTCTTACTCCACTGAGCCATCTCCCCGGCCCTGGCTCCCATTTTTTTGACAGATGGAGAGGTGATGATTTCACTCTCACAATTAGGTCTCCTGGGAGCAAGGGTTAGTGAAAGCCTGCCCCCAGGGAATCATGCGCTAGGCAAGTGGAGGTGTCTGCCAACATGCCAGGGCCTTGGGATGACTCATTCCCTTTCCCTTGGTGGCTACCAGTTGCCTTGTGCCCATTTAGGAGGCCAACACACTGAGGTAGGACAGCATGACTAACCCATGCTAGCATAGAACAATGTAGTAAACCTCAACCCTGCTAGGATTCCCCTTCCTACTGGAGCAACAGCTATTGCTGCTAGAAAGAAAAAAGTGACATAAAGTGCAGGCGGGCTCCTCTTACCTGCTTTGTATTCTGGCATCAGTTCAGAACGTTAGCGAGTTGACGGCGGTGGTGGTGGAGTCTATAGATGCAGAACTGGCAAAAGAAAGATCCAACAGTCGAGCTGAAGTGTAAACCTGTGCGTACGCACACCTTACACTTTGCACCGTCACTGGTTGCCTGGAAGAGTCATCCTTTCCAGGCAGGCGAAGCTGGGCAGCTCAGGAATGTGTCTTGCCAGGGAACAAGGGCAGTGGGGGAAGTTGTGACCATGGGGGGGGGGGCAAAGGCAGAACAGCTTCTGGCTTTGTTGTGTGCCCTTAATTCTCTGCGAGTTGCCCTACAGGGAGACTTCCCAGCTACCCTGTCTGCAGGTCTCCTTCCTCACATGGAGAGGGGCTTGGCAGCCTGATCCGCCAGGAACAGTGAGGTCGGCAGGCCCCTCTACATCATCCTGGGGCTTCTGCAGGAAAGCAGCCAGCAATTATAAATATGTGCTATTTGTAGATTCCATTTTCTTACCTTCAAGATTTTTTAGAATAAGTCCTTCAGTTTGTTTTGAGTTACTCTTTCAGCACACTTCCTTTGCTGGGTGGTCAGGCTTCCTCCCTGCTAGAGGGCCATGATGACCCTGGCTGTGGGGGAACTGCAAAGAAAAAAGCTCACTCTGTCAGAGAAATCAAGGAACAAAGTGCAGAGACAGGCAAGCGCTATGGAAAAGGCACTGGACACCACTGCAGATACACAAGCAGATATGCAGTTGTGGAACTGAAGCCTGGGGGCTAGATCACCTGTAATAAAAAATAACAGTAGCAGTAACAACGTTGACTCATTTAGTGCTTACTAGGCGTTAACGAGGTGCACCAGCTCACACGGTCCAGTGCCTTGCTGTTCACCACTCAGCAAATAGGGAAGAGGCAGCATGGGACCAAGCGTGGCAAGCTGGGTCGAGAGCCCCGGCTCAGGACACAGGGTTGAGATGAAATCTCAAAAGTATAAGTGACTGAAGCACTGCAGATGGATTTTTGCAGAAGGCTTTGGAGAAACCTGGCTACAAAGCAAGGCATTCTGAGACTATAACCACAGCTGTTTCATCTTCCCATGTCAGGTTTGCAGGGTTTCATGTGTCTTTAACTTTCCTTTCTCCAGTCTGCCATCCTATTCTGTGTGAATGGTAGTGTCTCGGGCATCTGACACCATACTGGGCCTTTCTAATCTTTCCATCACCGCAAAGCTGGGAGCTGTCATTACTCGGTTTCATGGCTGCACAAACAGACCAAGTAGGCAGCTTGTCTGCAGCCACCAAGCACCAACGGGCCTTTCCACAGAGCCCACCGGCTGCTTCCCACTGTGCCCCATGCGCTCAGAGCACACGTGTTCTGCGTGACGTCAGGGTTATCTTGTGACTGACCCTGCTCCTAGGGAAATGTTGGTGTGCACGCGTGCGCATATACACACACATCAGCATACAATTCCAAGGGTTCTCCAGCTTCCACTGTGGGTCCTCTTAGAAACCTGTGGACCAAAATATATGGTTGATGGTTGAAGAGCTTATAAATACGCAGGGTCCTACTTTTTCACTGGATGGGCCATATGTTCACATACGGGTGTACATGTACTTATAAAAATACCATGCTTACAAAAATTAATGTTAGCCCATCTGAACACTCACAGACTAGATTTCTTCTGGGTGAATCTTGAAGCCATGTATTCCCAATCTGCTCATTCTTCCCATTGGTGATTTGTCTATTTTGGCGCATCCTGTGAGCTTTATTTAGGCAGAACAACTAACTAAAAAAGAGCAAGCTTCCACTAAGTCTCTTTTAGACTCTGTGCCCATTGTGTGGGAACCTAGCTGAGACTAAAGATTTCTTTCCACCTGGTACCCGCTTACTGGTTTGTGCTACCACACTCTGATATTTCTCTCACTGTTAGTTCTTTATTCAACAGTGAAGCAAAGGGAGGAGTGTGTGATGCCCACAGGGAGGTTGCCTAGGTTCAAAGCCTGCCTCTGACTTTTTAGTGCCGCGTGCCCTTGCGCAGGCCACTTAACCTCTGAGTTTCAGCTTCTGCATCTTCAAATGAGTGGCAAGCATCACAGGGCCAGCATGTATTCAGTGAAGATTAAATGGAATAATAGCCAAACTGACAATCTGACCCCAAGTAGATAGATGCTCATGGCGTAGGATGGCTTTCTGCTAGTTCAGTAGCTGATGAAATGAAGGGTACCGATGAAAGGGAGGAATTCAAGGAAATGAAATTTATTTCTTAAAATAAACATGACCTGACAACAGGCAGAATTCATCCTAAAAGCTAGGTGTGCGTGCCGAGCCCAAGCTTCAGGCCTGAGCTGATCAGAGACCTCAACATATTACAGCCCCATCCCATCTCCCCTGCCACAGGCGAGTCTTTACTGGGGAGGGAAACTTTCCCTCCAATTCTCCTGCAGGTTTTAATGTAAGGATTAATAAGACAGCATTGGTAGCTGTCTTTGAGCTTCCTGGAAGAAAAGCACTCCAGGAGGTGGTAATTTCTCAGGCCTGGATAATCTACTCATGAAATATGGAACTTTGAAAGTGTGAGAAAATCTCAAATCACTTTGACAGCATTTTAATTATAGTTGATTTGTTTGCCTCTAATAGTGAAAACGCTGTCAGCATGATTTGAGATGTTTCTTCCCTGCAAAATGTTATATTTCATGTTTTTGTGTCAGAAGGCAACATTTTGGTTTTCAGATACAACCAGAATAGCTCAGGGAGTGTGGTGGGCCCAAAGGCAGAGAAGCTGATGAGGAGCAGCCTGTTAAACTCCTCTGAAAAGTGTCGCAATGCCAAGCATCTTCCTAATGTGCAGCACCCATTGCTCACCCCTTATTCGTTGACTCACTCAACAGACAGTGATCCCTGCTCAGTGCCAAGTACCAACAAGTAGTATAAATCCAGCAGTGAAAAGGCAAAGTCATTAACTCTATGTGCTCACTGTCATGTGCAGAAGGCAGATGCTTCTGCACATGAACAATGCTACCATGGTATATTAACAAGACCTTTCTAGATTATAATAATAACTATAAAAGAAGTAAGAATACAGTGAGAAGAAGTGCGGGCCAGGTAATTTAGCAGATTCAATCACCTGCTTAGGCAGATGTGCACAGGGATGGGGGATGTGATCCCGGGCAGCACTTGGGAGGCTGAAAACAGGAAAATCACCGGGTGCAATCTGTGTAGTGAGACCCTGTAGACCCTGTACTAAATACATAAAATTAAGAAAAAAAAAAAAAAAAGAATACAGTGAGATAAAGAAGAGGCGTGCGCTGTCAGTGTACACATCTCTGAGGAGGATTGAAGATGCATTTAGGACTGAAGGATGAAAAGCAGCTACAGGCAAAGCTGTCAAAGAGCACTGATGGTAGGAAAAAGAGCAGATACAAAGGCTCAGGGGTGGGAAAGAGCTTGTTGTCTACAAAAACCATCCTATGAGGCCAACAGCATGAAAAGAGTCATTTCTGGCAGAGATCTTGGACATCTTTTTTGTGTAGCCCCCTACTGCAAAGAATGGGCACAGCTTTCTGGCTTAGAGGACCTGAGTACCCTGATAGAGAAGTCTCATCACACTCAGTTTGTGCCTATCCACAATGGTGGACATCCCCTGGGGCTAGGAGTCGTGCTCTACCAAAGGAAGGGCTCAGCATGGCGGATCTTCCAACACCGTCCAAGGACCCTTCTGGGAAGTGTCGGGCATGGGCAGAGTTAGGACACTAAAAAGCCTCTTTTTATGTTTGCCCCGTGATGAGTGCAATGGATGAAATTATTGCTTGTTCATCTCTCTCCTGTGTACTGTTAAAAAATTAGTTCCACCACCAAGATTTCCACACTCCAGATGTGAGTTTAGGAAGAAGAAATTAAGATTTTTGAGACTAAGAAGTAAAGCAGAGAAAACATTCTCTAGATGAGTGCTCTACATGCAACCACCAGAATCCCTGTGGCCAAAAATAAAAACATAGTGAGAGAACTATTTTAGAGAGAAAAGAAGAACTGAGAATAGGGATGGCTAGTCCAGCTCAGGAAAAACTAAATAAAATAATAAGAGGTAGTGCTAAAGCTCTGAAAGGAATTTTTCATTTGAGAGAGATTATGAATAATGAAATGCAGACACAGTAGTTAATATGTCTGTTAGCTTGTTTATGCTGCCTTTAGGAAAAAATGAATAACATGTTAGGAGAGCGGTTTTTCCTATGTTACCCTACTTCATTATCCTTGGGCTAGTGCTGAGTCTGTACCCTAAATTCCTTCACCAAACAAACAGTGGCAGTTCAATGCTGGTTGCAAAGCCATATTTATTCCAAGATCACAAATTTCCTAAGCCTCTTCACAAATGAACCTGACAACATTGAAATTTCTAAGGAGATTTACTCCAGCTGCAGCAAATCCTTAATAATAAAAAATTTCCCCAAATGAGCCAGTCACACGGGAGGTAAATGAGATATTCTGTATGAAGTCAGCATGCCATTTGGAGTGTGCCCTTTGTATAAAAAGCCCAGCCAGAAGGCCGTGTGGTTAAGTGGGGCTTGTCCACGGGGCAGAAGTAGAACACTGGAGGGAGAGGGGAATTCAGCCGCCAAAGTGCATTTGTGACTGTGAGTTACTTTCCCCCCAAGCAAACCTGATAGAAAAATCCATTTTTCTAAGAAGTTCAGGGAAGGGCTGATTATTTGCTTCACAAAAGGCTTCACCAGAGGGGTCCTTTAACTAACACGCTCAGAGAGAGAATTTATAATACGATTAAATTAAAGGAACCTTGTTTCAAAAGTGCATTTCCTGACTATACATGTATGTAGACATGCGAGGCTGTTTTTGTTGGTGGCCACACTGGACTATTGGATTGTGGGCAGTGGACACATTAAGTAAAGTGAGGCAAACTTGCAGTGATGGCATTTGTGGGAACTCTGCCTTTTGGCTGGTGGTGTTAATCCCCTGAATGACTGCATGGATGATTCGCCAACCACTTCTGAGGAACAAGCCAGTGTTGGGCAGGGTGTCTCTTTGTCCCTCCTAAAGAAATGGTTAACACAAAGACTAGTTACGATATTTTTTAAAAAGCTATTGAGGGTGGGCCACGTCCCCACACTATTCCAGGCATCCGGACGTGGCCTTTGACCTTCGCACCAGGTATGTGAGATAAGCGGTGATGGAAGGATAAGGATTGAGGCCCTTGTTTCAGAAACCTTGGCTTGTCTCAGCTGTTGTACTTTGAAGAAAGAAATTTCAGAAAAGTAGCTATACTTTAGATACTTTTGAATTCATAAAAAAAAGTAGGCTTATCTTAAGTAATTCAAATAATAGAGGAAAACAAAGAAAGTAAAAAGTACCCATTATTCTACCATCCGTGTATCTCACTGTTAAAATTTTATTTCCAACAGGAAATAAATCTCATAAAATATACTTCTAAAAAACCTACCTTTTTAAGTTAACATCATAAATACTTTTTTCCATAAAAACACAAGTTCTGGATCTGTAAGCACCATCAACTATGGCAGAAAAATATTTTATTTCATACAGCTTACCAGAATTGAACTTGTTTTGAAATTCTGTATCATTTTATTGCTGTTTTTCTCTTTGAAATTAAAAAAATTCAGTCACTCACCCCTAGGGTTGAGCTTTTTGACATCATGCTATTTATACACAAAGTGTCTTCTCAGTCTTCACATGCTTTAAAAAAAAAAAAAATGTATGCACAAAGATGCAAATACATCTTGGCACAATTGCCTGATTATTTTCTTAGGAAAATTTTCCAGCAGAAGGACGGCTGGATTAAAGGCCGTGTACATATTAACTTTTATCGCATTTTGCCAAAAATGCCTCCTGAAATGTTTGAACAGATTTATATCCCTGCTTATTTGCTCTCTCTATGGGGTCAGTTACTTGTGCCCAACAGCTCAGCCTCTGAAGTGGGTGTGAATATATAACCACATTGAAATTTCTTAGGACAAAGTAGTAACACTACACAGATTAATCAGTCATTTTAATCTCTCAATCCTTGGAGAAAATCCTAATAACCCTATTTTACTCTTCCTCTCCCCATTTCTGAGACCCAGAAAGGTTCGGTGACTAACCTGACAGAACCCAACTAAAATGTGGTCAAGCTGGATCCAAACCCAGCTCTGCATGCCCCTCTAGGTGAGCTGGGGGTGCCTGGTTAGTGTATAGGCATGTGAGCAGCTGAGGCTTCCCTGTTGCTCCTGGAGAGGGCCTGTACCTCTCTTACTTCAGGGTGGAAATACTGGAGGGCTTTTCCAGAAAGTCTGGGGAGTTTCCCCTGAGACCAAACACATCTTTTACTTTCGCTTTGGAAACAAGGAAGCCTGCCACCTCCCACACCAAAATCCCAGACAGCCCTCCACCCATGCTTTTTCACCTGCCAGGAAATCCCAGACCCTGTTCAGCTTCACCAGACTGGAGAGTCAGCTTCAAACCCTTCTTTGAGCTGTGTGAGCCCCGCCTTCTGGGTCCCAGAAGGAACTACTCTTGGTCCATTCCTTTTTCTTCCTTCACAGGCCTATTCATTGGAAAAGGCTGAGGAATCTGAAATATGGCTCCCACGGGCTGAAGTGAGGCCTTGGGCCTCTCCAGCTCACCACAGCCACTTCTGCAGACAGCCAGCTCCTGGTGCTGCAAGTCACAGAGCTGCAGGCACCGTCCCAGGGGTCACATTCCCAGCCCCTCTCTCCACCTCAGGAAGGGATTTCTTTCAGTGTTGTTTTAACAGGTTGATGCAAAATAAACCCAGGAGGGGAGGCTAAAGAGATGGATGGTTTTAGCAAATTAATAGTACAGTGGCCAGCAGTGGGAGGGTTACTAGTGGGGGAGAAGTTTCACACCTCAGGAGTTGTGACTTGGATCCTATAGAGAACAGCCTGGGCAAGGTGAGCATTGCTGGAGCTGTGCCATAGCTGAAAAGTATGTGTCTGTTTAGATAAAGGGGCACTTGGGGCTTGGGAGATGGCTCAGTGGCACAGAGCCTGCCAGATAAAGGGGCATTGGCTACAGTAGCCCGTGAACCTGGCCAGGATCTCCAACCCTCCCTTGCTGGAAAGGAGTACAGGCCTTGGCCTCAGGAGAGCAGCCTGCTCTGACTCTTGCTGGGGCAGTTTGTGTACACGTAGACAGGGCTTCTGCCCTGCTATAGGAGGATGGTTTCTGTTGCCCTAACTAATAAGCCACCAACTCCTTTTCCAAACGTGGTGTTGACTAGATGCTGCAGAGGTGAACTTTGCGGTCATCTCAGGGAGTGAGTGGCCCACTGGTGTGGGAGCCTTGTCGCTCTCAATTGAAGACAAGCAAGAACAGAGAATGGCCCAGGAGAAAGTTGAAACAGGGAGGCAGCAACGTAAGTGTCTCTGAACCCTCTGCAGCATATATAATTTATTCTGTCTCCATCCCAAACTTCTGGAGTAGATGCTTTTCTTCTTATCTTACAGAGGACATTGGTCCTCAAAGGACTTCAAGGGATAACTTAACTTGCTTGACACAGAGCTAAGGAGAGACTCAAAATTCAGAGAGCCACAATGGAAATAAAAATGGTGCCAGGGTAAAAAGAAAACAGTGTTTGTTTTTCGATCTTGGAATAATGCTGCTGCGCTAATGTACGCAAGAGATAAGGGCTTCTGCCCAGCACGGTATTAATGAAGCGGCGCAACTTCCTGTTGCTGCTTGCCTTTGACACAGGCAAGCGAGGGGAACTTTGTTTATGGCTCTGAAACACCTGAGCAGCTCCAAGTGGATGGGGAGAGTAGAAGGAGGCGTTTTTCCCCACTCAGGCTGATCTTCTGTCCCTGTCCTGTTCTCCACCCCCATCTAGGTATGACTTCATTGAGATTCGGGATGGAGATAGTGAGTCCGCTGACCTCCTGGGCAAGCACTGTGGGAACATCGCCCCGCCCACCATCATCTCCTCGGGGTCCAGACTGTACATCAAGTTCACGTCTGACTACGCCAGGCAGGGCGCAGGCTTTTCCCTGCGCTATGAGATCTTCAAGACAGGTCAGTGAGAGGGGTGTGACAGGTGGGAAAGGCTGTGGCTTCTGCCTCTTGGAGGACACCAAGGTAAACAGCCACCAGGTGTACCTGAGAAGTCAGGCTGAAAGCTGTCTCAGGCCCTGGTGTAACATGAGGGAGCAGACTGAGGAAGAGAGTGCCAGGCT
>PVKA01008959.1:11208-60704 GCA_004027165.1 Ctenomys sociabilis
AAAAAAAAAAAAAAAAAAAAAAAAAAAAAAAAAAAAAAAGAAAGAATCTGACTTTCTGTATTTTTTTCAAACTAAACTGAGAAAAAAGCAAAATTCGATTGAACTTCCACTGACTTCATGGCTTAATGTTGGCTTTATATGGAGTTTCACAGGGCTAGAAG
Organism: Ctenomys sociabilis; assembly: GCA_004027165.1. Classification (NCBI taxonomy): domain Eukaryota; kingdom Metazoa; phylum Chordata; class Mammalia; order Rodentia; family Ctenomyidae; genus Ctenomys; species Ctenomys sociabilis. The sequence goes on from PVKA01008959.1 coordinate 11,370, forward strand.
AAATGGCCTTTTCATTGTTTAGGGACCCTCAAGAGCTCACCACAGTCTCCTAAATAGATCACCTTGTAGCTTTAAAATTAGTCAAGGTCTTTTTTTTTTTTAATATACTTAGTACAAGGTCTCACTACACAGATCAGACTCGTATTAATTCTCCTGTTTTCAAGCACATGCCACCACACCCAGTCTCAATCTCTGTCTCAGCGCACCCCAGGGGTGAGACCAACATGGCAAGCCGGGGATCGAACCCCAGTCCCTGTGCCTAACCAAGCAGGTGCTGTAGTCCACTGAGCTATCTGGCTGGCCCTGTAGCTTTAAAGTTAAAATATGGCTCCTAGGAATTCCCCTTGGCTATCCATCCTATTTCCTCTGCCCAGTATTTCTCCCTATCAGTGATGGAATCAACAAGATAACAGAAGAGGACAGACACAGTGACCACTTGATTCCAGTAGGTCCTCCTTAGATTCCTCTAGGGCTGACCATGGACCAGTGTGTTTCTGTGACTGAGGACAGCAGGCAGGCATTCACACGATGCTCCCCAAGCAGCACATTCTCTTTGATGGGTGGCCCCCTGTATCCTGAGGCTGGCTGAGCCTGGCACATCCTCCAGTTATTTCTCAGCCTTGCCTGTTCCCCACCACAGAGGCGATGGCTGCATCTCCCAGGGCCTCCCCTCTGCTGCAGCCTGAGTTTTATAGCTCTCAGATGGAGTCTGGTTCAGGGGAAAGCTGTCAGCTCTGTCATCGAGAGGCCCACGGCCGGCGCCTATTGAGTTCAGTGCAAGGGGAACTATTCATATATATTTTCGTTTTCATTAAACAGTTCTTGAAAGGAAGTAGTAGCTGCTGAAAGCACTTTTTATAATATCCACTCTGTCTAAATATTTGTTGGATTGGTCTGAGAAGATGGAATTAAATAAAGGGGAGGGGTCATCAGAACTGTGTCATGCTAGTGTGGGAACCCATGCTATCACGAGGTACGCTTCCCAAGATGGTCCATCTTTCGCGAATTTTCATGCTTTTGGCCACAATGAAGTCATAGGGTACTGAAGATGCATGTGTGCAGCTTGGGACTGGGATAAGGGCCCTTACTAGCTTGATCCACGTGCCTTGAGAGCCCTGTGCGAGATCTAGATCAATGCCATCAGCACTGATGGGACATGGCCTAGGAGGGGGAGTAGGAAGAGGGGAGAGAGAAGGAATATATTAAATAGTGTTTAACCCTCTTCTAGTGAGGAGGGCATGTGTGTAACTCATACAGTTAATGTTGCTGGATAAACCTATATGTAAGTTGAAAAGAAAACTGAGGAAAATGAGTAAATGCTTGGTCTGAAGGTATGATTTACATGCTGTGGTTATAAAAGTAGGAACAATCAAGGAGCTGTCTAGAGCTCCACTTTGCATGGTCCCTAGTACCAAATTTGTCACTTGCCTCCACTGTCCTAACCATAAAAGGGAAGTAACCCAGGCAGGATCTTCCCACAAGGGCCAAGGGAAGCCAGAACAAGGGTGAGGGGCCATAGAAGCCCACCTCCCACCTCTGTGGCCAGTCTCCTGCCTCCCAAGTTAGCACTTCACAGCACAAGATGCTTCATTCTCTCAAACCCCACCGAATAAGGCATAGGAAATCTTTCCATCATGCACATTTGGAAGGAGGAGACTAAAAGATAAAACACACAAGAGGATATGTTAATTCAGCACTGGTATTTGTCCGGCATGCTGAAGTAGAATTTTGAATGAGACAACGAGTCTGTGAACCTCCTAGAAACAGTGGAGCCAGCCAAGGACGGTAGATGGCTTGGCCGGGGGCACTGGGCAGCCTGTGTCCAGGACTGAGGTTGCCTTTAGAAATGACTGCTCCAGTAACGGCCCCACCAGCCCCATGCTTCTGAGGATATAAATGAAAGCAAATGAGAGCCCAGGAGCTTCTCAGGGCCACTCCCACCTGCCACTGCCCTCACCTGGAAGGGCAGCTCTCTATGTGAAAGCCAGCGGTGTGCAGAACTGATGCATCCACCGTTGGCCCCAAGCATGCTATACCACTGAGCTACATCCCAGCCCTTTGTTTTTTAAGATGGGCAGCAGAGGGAGTGCTATCTGAGATGGTGCGAAAGTGTTGGAAATGAATAGCGGTAACCGTTGTACAACATTATAAACGTACTTAATGTGCTTGAATTGTACATGTAATACTTTTGATATATAAATTTGATTAAAATAATAAAGGCCTGGAAAGCTATACACACCAAAAAAATAAAAATAAAAATATATGCACAAGCATGCAAACTCCAAAACTAAGAAGTTTCAGAAGATGAGTATTCTTCTTAGTGCCACTTGTACCCGTGTTTCCACAGTTGCAGTCCTGAGAGAAAACATACAAAGTTTACGTCAGCCACAGAACATGAAAGAAATGGGTGGGCTAGCTGAAGAAATCCAAACAAACACAGCTATGTTTGCTAATCGGATTCATAAAAAGAAAGGGGGAAACTGTAAACACAGAGACACAAGCAGCCTCGCACACCGCCGTGGCAGCCTTTCTTTGGCAAGGCTGTGCTGCACAGTTACACCGAGTGATGTCGAGCCGCAGTGGGGAGGGGAGAAGGGGGCACGGCAGGCATGGAAGGCTGGAGACTTCCCACACGAAGTACAGAAGATCCTGTGCATTCACCGACCATCCACCGGTAAACACTAACCTGAAGCAACGCAAACTCAGAAGACTTCGAGTCACCCAGGCCTCCGCAGAAAATCTTACATAACAATGGAAGTGTGTTTTTGAATTTCTTTTTTCCAATGTTTCTCTAAATAGAGTCCAAGATCATTTTTTTTTCCTAGTGTCCAGTGGCGTTTCTGAAAATGAGTTGCTAGGGTCATTCACAGGCAGACAAAACCTGAAGCATCCACTGCCCCTGCTGTCTACGTTAGGACCTAAGTTCCCCTCCTGTAGTTGAGCCAAGCAAGCTTTTGGATAAGTCCATCATGCTTTCCTAGCTTTATATGTGTATGTGCTTCTTCCACTAGCAAACTTACTATACAGTTTTCAGTGGGAAAACACACAGCGGTCACTTTTCCATGCCAGAGTTCTTTGTTATGAAATCATTCATTGCAGCCCAAATTCCTCAGTGTCTATGGGAAAGCGTTGAGTGGACCCAAACATTTGTTGACTGAGGTTTTTTTTCTTTTTTTTTTTTTAAAAAAAACTTTATTCTTATAATGCATAACAGAAACAGATCTTGGACTGTACAGATTTCTGAGAGACTCAACTTTTGTCTTCTCCTGGACTTTATTCTTCATATTGGATATTCAGCTGCCTTTTTGATGTTTCAAACATGGTATAGTTCAAGACAAACATATGAGCTTGATAGGTTTTATTTTTCAGCACAAAAATGATAAAATTTGGAAATGTTTTCCTGAAGAAGGTAACAGTTCATCCTTCAGTACCCATGGCTGAAAAGTTCTTCTAGTAATGTAGGATCCAGGACCCTGGAAAGTGGGGATGGCCTAGACTCTCACATTCTCCAAGCCCTGCCTAGACTCACCAAGTATCCACTGTGGAATCCCTTGTCCCCCACCAATGAGAGAGACCAAAGCAAGAGCTCAGCCTGAATTCCCCACTTCCGGAGGAGAGGTGGAGAATCTTCTGCCTCCTGAGGAAATAACAAAAGGACAACCGCACTGAGAGTGTGGGGGTGCCTTTGCTAGCTCTCGGGCCAGAACAGACACCTGCGTGAGCTCCCAAAGTGGCCCATGTGGAGAAGGCTACGCAGCAGCCACAAACTCTGATTTTGTCAGAATTCCTCTTGACCCCCGAAGACCTGCCCGCTCGCTTGGCTGTGTCATATTGCCTCGTCCAGGGCCACTAAGGAGGACTCAGGACTTTGAGGCCCATTAGTAAACAGAGCCCAGGGGAGGTCCTCTCCACTCCTTCTGGACCTGGCCGCCCTCTCACAGCCCTGGAGCCTGCCCTGCCAATGTCAGTCCTCCACATGATAGCGCACAAAGCCTCCAAGATGTAATGCTTAGAGCTTCCGAAGAAGCCATGAAGGTTCCCTCACTGCCCAGGTGCAGCCTGGGAGAACAGAGGAAAGGATGGACGGATGGACGGACGGACGGATGGATGGATGGATGGGAGATACTGAGATTTCCTGTGCTGTGTGTCCTCACCTTGCGGATCTGCATGCCACCTTGTACAAGTCAGACATTTGCAGCTTTTCAGAAAGCCATTATCAATAAAAAGAGGCGCCTGCTCCTCGAGCTGCAGATGAAGACATCGCTGCAGGCGAAGATCAGCGTATTGACATCACGTAGTTGTATTTCAGCAAGAACCCCAGAGGATACTTCCTGCCAGTAAACACGGCTTATTGAGAATTTCTGTGGTTTATTTTTTCTTCATGCTTAGTGTCTATTATTCTCCCCATAAATATTGCTGCTTACAGAATGCAGCATTTATATCAACTGCCTTAACTTGCACAGGTTTTGGCTCTGTGCATCTGTGGGTCTCCTTACACCTAGGATCTTTGCGCTGTTTTGCACCAACAACTGCTGGTGGGGCGAGACCCAAGGGCTCTTTCAGTAGCACTCCATCTAGAGGCTTCGGGAGAGACAGCGCCTGTAATCCTCTCAGGAGCACCTGCTGTTGGCCAAGCCTGCACCAGGCTGCGAATGTGCACACATTTAATCAGGACAGCCCTATGCATCCCCAGAAAGTAGACACAGAACTTAGGAGAGAAACAAGGCCATCTCCACCACAAAGGAACCAGAAGCCTTCCAAATGTCAATACACTGCTGCATTTTTCCAAACTTGCTGCTGGAGCAGCCTTTAACATCCTCGGCACCCCACTGTGATTCACCGGCTAAAAACATCGATTGTTAATTGTCTGGCCATTACAGAGCTGCTCGTTTTAATATAGTCATGACATGAATGAGACCCAAGCTCCCCTTTGCCCCTCCCCTGAGGCACCTTGGGTCTTGAAGGGAGAAGGGGCACTTAGTTGGCTGTGGTACAATGGGGGCTAGTGTTGAGGTCAGCAATAAATAAGGGGTAACATTGTTTTCCCTGCTGGCAACCAGCAAGCCTTCCTTAAGGATTGAAATAATTTACATTTCTGGAGAGAGCAGCTGAGTAATTGAGAAAGAAGACTCTGTTCCTCTTTGCAAGACCTCCTCTCTCTTTCTGTCTCTCTCTCTCTCTCTCCCTCTGCTCTCTTCTCATTCTCTCTTTTCTCTCCTCCCCCATTCCTCTATTGCTCTTACTCTAATATGTACAGCGTGCTTCGCTAACTGCTATCCTAAAAAAGGCTGCTTGAGGGTTTGAAATGTGGATAAGGACAGTAGCATAAGGAAAAGTATCACGTAAAGAGGGTAGTGGATAAGGAGAGTATGCACATTGCTCCGAGGGCCCTTGAGTAAAAACAAAAGCCTCAAGAGTAGAGGGATTTGGACCCAAACATTTAAATAACCCATGCAACAGGGGCAGCAAAGAAAGTCTCCTTCTTAGTACTAAAGTTCTCTTTGGTACACAGGCTCTGAAGATTGTTCCAAAAACTTCACCAGTCCCAATGGGACCATTGAATCTCCTGGGTTTCCTGAAAAGTACCCGCATAACTTGGACTGCACCTTTACCATTCTCGCCAAACCCAAGATGGAGATCATCCTGCAGTTCCTGACCTTTGACCTGGAGCATGACCCTTTGCAGGTGGGAGAGGGAGACTGCAAATATGACTGGCTGGACATCTGGGATGGCATTCCACATGGTGAGTGATATCACTGCCACAGTTGCTTGGGCTTTGACTGTGAATTGCTTTAGTAATCACAAGAAGGGAGAGTAAAAGCTCTCAAGGGAACAGGATGACTTTCTTTTCTTTTTCTTCAATGATTGGTTTGAGAGAAACTACAGAAAGGTAGCCTATTTTTTTTGAGATATTTTCTTTAGACTGAGAAGAAAGTTCTTAGAATGATGTCCTTTTTCAGAACAAGTTGTCAGGTTACAAAGTGACTCTGTGGCCAGGCTATATGACCCCTTAGAAAGACTCTAGAGCCATGCAGAATCCTGTACAGTGTTAAAAAAGCTACTTAACTGCTTATCTTTGTCTTAACCATGTAAGCTGGGTCATAAGGCCATTATTACTGGAATATGTTAATACAGTAGTGTGTGCTGAAGAGGTGCATTACTTGACACCACAGTAAGTTTGAGAATCACAGGTGAAGAACAAGACAGACCTTGGGTATGGTCACTATTGGAATCTTTTTTTTTTTTTTTTTCTTTTTGCGGAACTGGGGATTAAACTCAAGCCCTTGAGCTTACCAGCGAAGTGCTTATTGCATTGAGCCATCTCCCCAGCCCTTATGGTCACTATTGGAAAGGAAACAAATCATTTACTTATGTAGTTATTCTAAGTATTTTCCAGGAAGCCGGGGAGATGGCTCACTGAATAAGCGCTTCCTTGGCAAGCACAAGGGCTTGAGTTCAATCCCTGGTTCTGCCAAAAAATAAAAATAAATAAATAAATAAGTGATTCGCAATATAAGGGAAACTTGCTAACTAAGCAAGAACGTTTTCACCTCCTAGGAAAAGCATAAAATTTAATCAGGCAGCTAAGGCTTGGGTCCCACTTGGGTGCTTGCTAGTAGTATGAACAAGGTACCACATCTTAACCCCTCTGGAGCTCAGTTTCTTCTTCTGAAGGATGGATATTGTAATGACAGTTTTCTGCTTGGGCTGTAAAAGCAGAATGAAGCCAACCCATCAAAGTACTTTCTAATGTGCAGGAAAACCACGAGCCATTGCTCTTAAGTACATCTTAGGTTGTTACATCCATAAAGAGATGGGTGGAAATGATTTGCACCATCCAAAGAGATAGGATGACAGCACAGTGATGGGAGGGGACAATGCATGAGATTCAAGTTTCTGCTTTTTCTTTGTCTTATGTGTCCAGTTGGCCCCCTGATTGGCAAGTACTGTGGGACCAAAACACCATCTGAACTCCGCTCATCAACAGGGATCCTGTCCCTGACCTTTCACACAGATATGGCAGTGGCTAAGGATGGCTTCTCTGCACGTTACTACCTGGTGCACCAAGAACCACTGGAGAGTGAGTCGGAACATGGGGGCATCGGAGCTGTAGGGGTGGATCTCTGGGGGAGGCGGAGATGGAACCCTTAGAGCATTAGCTATGGTGTCTGACCTCAAGGAATCAGCCACATCCTCTTAACAGGCAGAAGATCTCCAAGAATGATTTATTCCCAACCAAAGTCTCATAGCCATCCAAGTCTCAATTCCCTCAATTATGATGTATAAGGGAATAGTTAGGATCTAAGGTGCTTAAGCCTAGTGCCTGTTTTCTCCCTCTCCAGGCCTCAGAAGCCAGTGTCACAAATCTAAGCTATTTTAAAGCTATCTCTCTCTTTCTCTCCCCTCCTCCCTCCCTGCCTCTCTTCTTCCCTCCCACCTTACCCCTCCTCCCCGTGTGTGTGAGTGTGCGTGCATGCACACGTGCGTGCGTGCATGCATGTGTGTGTGTATTTTGATATTAAACATGTCTGCCTTTGGGTTGAGTTTCATTGGCCAGACAATACAATTGCTTAGACTTTGGGAGCTTATATAGGCTAGGCATGTCAAAAAGCATTAAAAACTGTTGTTGTGGCCCCAGCTGTCATGAAACTTTCAGTGTAGGCCATGAACCTCTGGTCCTTGGCCCTGTCTTCAAGTCTGCTGCTCCTGGCCGTGCACTTCAGATGTGCTTCCACTTCTATTCAGAAGCCTAGTAATCTCTGTAGGAAAGAATAAAGCACTTTAACGATCTTAAGAGCTGGGGAAATCCCACCACAGGTGTGGACAGCTCACTACTGATTTAACTATAGACATAGCAGCCTGACCTGCAGGAAAAATCTCTGGGTTCTGCTCCAGGCTTAGCTTTTTTCATGGAAGTTGTGTGATTTAAAAACAAAGTCATGGAGCTTTAGTTGGATAGCTCAGTTGTTTAAAGCACTGCTTGGGGGCCCTGGGGAGATGGCTCACTAGAATAAGCACTTCCCTGGCAAAGTGCAAGGGCCTGAGTTCAATCTCCAGCTCTGCCAAAAAAATAAAATTAATTAATTAATCAAATAAATAAATAAAGTACCCCTTGGGCAAATGCAGTCAGGTGCATAGCACCACTGTTCAATTCTCAGCTCCAAAAGCTGCACCAGACCTGCCCTTATGGCACCCGGAAGTAGCAAGAAAAAAACAAAAAACCTCCTTTTAAAAACAAAATAAAAAAATCAGTATGACAAATTGTAGCAGGATCTACAAACAACCAGTCACAGAGCCAGAGATCTGATTTGATACTATGAAAACAATTGTTGATCCTCATGCATATGCAGATATTGACCAGTCTCTATAATATCCAAGGAGGAACAGCAGTTAGAGGCCAGAGTGAGTGACTTCTGGGTCAGTTTTCCCAGGCACGTGGGTAGAGGACTACAGTGTGACATGAATATGCTCCTAAAAGATCTCCCAGAGACAGATATTTATGTTTTATAAGTCTATCTTCTGTGCCAAAACTCATGAGACAGTTGGGTAAAAGAGATGCAGAAGTGCCTCCCAGGTGTTTGTGGGTAAGGCTGTCTTCCCACAGCTGAGCAGCCCACCCAGACTGCCGCAAGTCTATCGCTCATCTACCTGTAGGGCAGCCACAGTGCAGCTGACATCTGAGAGCATCCGGAGCCTGCAGGGTATCAGTTCCAAGGTGTTAGGTTGTATTTTTAATTTGTATGATGATTCTTATTTATCCATCACCTAATTTCTTTTAGGTCCGATTTAGTTTCTTTTAGACCCAGAGGGGTTGTCAGGCTCCCCTTGCTATAGTTGTTTTTAAAACTGTGAGCCTATAATTGGTCTCTCAGATAAGGCAGCGCCTGCAGTGACTTGTCCCTAGAAGGAAGCAGGGAGTGGGTTCAGGCTGAATCACCTCACTCTGCCCTTGACCTTCTCTGCTCCAGACTTTCAGTGCAATGTTCCTCTGGGAATGGAGTCGGGCCGGATTGCTGACGAGCAGATCAGCGCCTCCTCGACCTACTCCGATGGGAGGTGGTCCCCTCAACAAAGCCGACTCCACGGTGATGACAATGGCTGGACCCCCAACTTGGATTCCAACAAGGAGTATCTCCAGGTACTTCCTCAGATAGCAGGCGTGTACAGAGTGCGTATACTGATGGGGCAGCAGAGTGGCCCCTCAGCTGCAGCACACAAAGCGCCCAAGGAGACAAGCACAGCATACTTGAGAACCCCATTCAATCATTCATCATCTGAACAAGTATGCATACCAGACACAAAAGGCTTGTGCCGGGCACTGTACTGTGTGCAGGGATACATTGATGAGCAGGGGGCGGGCTGTCCATACCCTGGTGATGAAGGGGTTTGGGAGAAATTCCTTGGCCTGGATACTGTTTGCCCTATCAGTATCCAAGGAACATTTATGTGTGCTTGCTCGTCTGCCTTGTCCTTGGCACAGAAGGAGCAGCAGGACCTGTGGGGGCGGGGGGGGGAGTGTTTTCCCGAGGGCAGGCTGACTGGGTGGCAGCTGAATATGGCAACTTCTCCTGGTCTTTGCTACTTGCAGGGAGCCCTGCCAGGCAGGTTTTGCACATAGCTACCAGGAGAACACATGGGAAAATGTCACTGCGGGAATGAGACGCAAGCCGCCCAGATGCTCGGCAGCATCTTTTCAGACTATTGTTTGCTTTCCACTCTGAACAAGTCTTGCAGCTCATGTTGACTAGTCTTCCCGCACTGCATCCGGGAACGGTTCTCATCCTCTAGGAAGAAGGAAACAGAGGAAGAGCAAGCTGCAAGTCCTGTACCAGAGCAACATCTGCTTTTCTGACATAGACAGCCCTGTGACTCACTGACAAGCCTGTCGTAGGTCTGATGTGACATGGTGACCTCTGCTCTAAGAAGCATAGTGCAGGCAAGGGAGAAAGATCACTTAGGAACTCCAGGGAGCCCAAGAGCCTCCAACAACACACCCCTATGGCCATCTGTCACTGTCTCTCCTCTCTGCCTCCCCCAAAATTCTTTTTATCTTGCAAAGCTTCCAGAAAGTTCTCCTTTGTCATTGACAGCCCATTAAATATACTCCTTACTTAATTTTGGTCCTTAATCACATACTTTTCCTATTGCTGTCCACCTGTTTCTCATTCACACAGATGGTACCGCACACTCCTTTTTAGTATCTCATGGTGCTGTGGACATACTGAGTGCCAGTCAGTGCCTGCCAAATGGAGTTCCACCCATGTTCAGGGGCTACATTTTGGCCACATGGAGGCTACCATTAAGAAACACCATGGCCAGTGGAGGAAAACATTTTAGCAATTTCCAAATGGGTTTACACTGCAAAAGAAGACACCTTAAAATTCTCGCCCTCCTCCCTGAAGACCAAAAGATCAGGACTTGGTGCATAAGCCTAATTGCTTGGATAGGCTCTGTATGCCCTCTGACCCTTGGTGACCTGAGCAACTAAAGCCACAAGGGCGTGAGGGAGCATGGGGATGGGAGGCAGTTGTGAGCTGTGACTTTTGCAGCCAGGGCATTATAAGTGAATGGGATTGAATTAGACTGGATTGGAGCAGAGCGGGTTTAGCTATACATTGCTACTTTAGAGTGGCATCTGCTTTCTCAGTCCAAGGCAAGCCATAGTTTAATAAGGAAGGATCACAATTCTAGATGCTCAATGATTAGGAGAAACTGAATACTAGCCATTCAGATTTGTGAAACAGGAAAAGAGAGAAAAATAACGAAGTTACATTTCAAAGTGTCTGATTCAGTGTCAAGGGAATTGAGTTTAATTGTCTGGTGGAATTGCAAACTGATTCTAATTATCAATACGTCTCATGAGTCACAGACTAGATTGTGAGCTAATATGACAGTGTGTCCTTTGTAGAAGAAAGCCAGATGCCGCCCCTTGTTGAGAGTGTTGGGCCCCTTATCGTCCTCTTCCTCGCTTCCTAGGTGGACCTCCGCTTTCTAACCATGCTCACAGCCATTGCGACACAGGGTGCAATTTCCAGGGAAACCCAGAATGGCTACTATGTCAAATCTTACAAGCTGGAGGTCAGCACCAATGGGGAAGACTGGATGGTATACCGACATGGCAAGAACCACAAGGTAAACTACGTCCCTGCCTCTGAGGAAATCTGGATGGGTGTAGGAAGGCTATGACTGCAGGAGATTCAAGTTGACCCCACACAAGAGAGAATGCCTTGTTTATTGAGGCCCAAATAATTGGAGGCCAGAGACACAACAACCCTGAATATCTTCTCTTGTATGCTAAAGCAATTGGAAAACACCATTTTACTTGTAGTCTGACTACTGTGATGTTGCACAGGAGAAAGGAAAGGAGGGAGGGAGAGAGAGGTTGCAGAGCATTCTCTGACTACAAATGAAGGGGAAAATGTGTTCCCCATCCATGTCTTCCCACACAGGACTGATTGAGCATTTATGGCCTGAGTCCCTTCTCCATGCTGGGTTAACAATCACAAAACCACATGAAGCTGCAGTTTAGGAGTTACTGAGGTCTGGAAATGAAAGAGCACAAATCCTGAGAGGGAATCACAATGTCTCAGAAAAAAAAGAAGACAATAAATAATGAGACGAACTTCAGTTCATCAGGGCTGGGATCTGAACCAGCAATCATGCCTAGCAGCAAGGCATTGAATCTTCCCGGCTGGCGTCCTTGGTGTCGGCCCCTCTGGGATGTGTGGAGGTGGGGCTTTTGTTCCACGGGGACAAGTGACTGGCATTCAGCTGTCTTACGATACGTGGCATTCTGGGTCTGCCCCTGGTGATGTGCTGGTTGTAACGCACCAGGCATGGAGAAAGCTTGTTGGAAGCAGCTTGTGTGTCACCTGGGTGGGGCAGAGGGTGAGATGGGAGTTCTGCACACTTGGGCTGAGCCTTGGGTGAGGAAGCATGTGAGGTCCTGGGGGTTCCTAGAGGTAGGGTATCCCACTAGGCCTTGGCTGTCCGGGTCTGAATTAACAAAATAAGGCACATGTGGCCAAAGAGAGTTTGCAAAAGGGAATCTGCTCAGCTCCTGTCACTGTCCCAAGGCAGATTGCTTTACGACTGCTGGTACAACTGGAAGCCTTAGACCCAGAAAATCCTGAACTTTAATGTTGGCAGTCATATTCAGGAAATGTGCATTTTCAAAGGAATGGGTTTTTTAAAAAATTGTAATCGCCATAGTAACATGGCAACATTCGAGTGAAAAACATGGTTTCTAGATATTATCAGGTCTCTCTCTCTCTCTCTCTCTCTCTCTCTCTCACACACACACACACACACACACACACACACACACACTTTCTCCAGTTCCCTAGTAGGGAAAGTGAGGCACTTGGCAGTGGACAGGCACCCCACCTTCATGTGTGGCCCGGTCTGCTTTCCCATTGACTCAGTCTCAGGAAGGTTTGTCAGATATCAGTGGGGATGGTGGCAAGTGAATGGGTGCGGGGAGATTCAGGCCTCAGGTGTCCTCATTCAACCCCACTTGTACCTTTTCGCTCAGCTTTTTGATAAGAACTCAGCAGAGCCCAGAAGCTCAGCCTGTGGGCCTGTGCCAGCCCTGAGCAGTCCTGGGGGAGAGGACCGAGGCTCACCTGACCGTCTGCCTATCCAGGCTCAATGACTCAGCAGCCCTGGCCAGAGGGATACTGTAGCATAAGCCGATTTTAAAAGCACACAGATGGACGGGGATGCTATTTAAAACACCATTTGTAGGAGATCTGCTTTTGGAAATACCTTAGCACTGCACATTTTGATAGAACACTATTGTCCTCCCTCGCTTTCTCCCTGTATCCATTCTGTGGGGAAGATGTTCCTGGGAACTGAATTTAGCTCTCTGGTCTTTAGCTCAGTTTCTCTCTACCCTTCCTACTGCAAACATCCCCTGTCTTTGCTCCTCCTCCCGCCCTTGGCTCAATTTCCTTCCCCAAGTAACCAACGGGGTAACATGCAGTTTTTGTTTTAGTTTTAGTCTCAGCATATTAGTTGCCCCTAAATAAAGGAATCAAAGCAGAAGCAAGGCCCCCATTAGAAATGTGTCCTCCCGGTACTTAATAGGCAGGAACATGGACAGCCTGCCAATTAGGAGTTGCCCTGCTCAGCTCCCTCGTCCCACCACGAGTGTGGGGCGGCCAGCAGGCCTCGCCCACCCTTCCCTGCAAGGGTGCCCCCCGCTGCTCAATCGTTAGCAGATCTCCCTCAGATATCTGTGTTTAATGTGCAGACTCCACTCTGTTCGTGGTGTGTCTGCACAGCTCTCCAGGCTGTTGGGGTTGAAATAGTTGAGTGAACCATGCCAAATAGATTTGTCAGGTCTACTGCAGTTTGATTTGATGCCACGACGGGAGGCAGGGTGGAGAAGAGACCCGGGGCAGTGGGAGAAGATTTCATCTATGCTAGTGTTACCACCGAGTTTCTCTTTGTGGCCTCTGGACACTGGGCACTGGGCCAAGCTAACTGGTGTTAAGTGGTGGGCATGAAAGCAAAGCTCAGACAGCAGGGCCTAAGGAAAAGCATAGCAGAAAGAGATGCAGCGGCGCAGCGGCCAGCTCACAAGGTTGGCACACTCCTTCTCAGCACACAGAGAGCGAAGGGGGCATTGTGACATTTGGGGCCGAAATTTGGAAACTCACTTTCAATTTCCTTGTCACAGTCTACACTAGTGCAGAGTATCAGAGACAAGCGAGTGGGGAAAATCGGAGAAAAACAAGATTAATGAGCACACAAGGTGGCGGGCAATGGCTGTGCTATACCCCTGCAGAACGTTATTTGCAGTTTGGACTCACGCTGGGTGAGGTGAGGTCTGGCTCTGTGGGGAGATGACTTTTTTCTCACTCTCAGGAAGAAAGGGAAAACTTAAGAAATTGTTCACCCTCTCTCCTTCTCAGTGTCTTCCCACCCAACAGGTATTCATGAGTTTGCTTCTGAGAAAGCTAGCCTGGCTGTTGCTGAGGGGATTATAAGCATCCTCTGGTGAAGAACAGCCTAGTGACGCAGCCCATATGCACGGCACATCCCCAAGTCTGCCAGTTCCACAGGCATAAATAGGAAACCTATGATTTTCATGTAGGGCGGGCCCTCGTCACGCATATTTATGGCTTAACCACAAGGCCAAGCGCTCAGCCCCTTGATGGAACCCAGCTCCAGCCCACGTGCACCCTTACATTATACAAATTGCTTCACATAGAATTCTTCAGAAACCACAGCCGAAACTACTGCTGTGGGTTTTACCAGCTGCGTGAGTAACATCCCAGACCTAGACACTGTGTGGCCGGTACAGTGGTGGAAGGCTCAAGTAAACACATGGCATACACAGCCCTGGGGGTGCATGGAAGAGTGGGGGTGGGCTGAGGTCCTGCCTCCTGAGATTCCACTCCCCTGAGGCTGCCTTGCAGAGAGAGTTTGTGCCTGAGGAATGGAGACAGAGCTGATGTCGGGATAGTGAGATCCAGGCTGTTCCCCTTGCAAGTCTGAGCAGAATGCTTCCTTATTTGTTGAGCATGGGCAGCTCTTCCACTGACGAGCTCAGGTTACCTTGCCCTTCCTCATGGGGTTATTGAGCTGTTCTCATCTATTTAAGAATAAGTTAGGAGGGCCAGTGAGATAGTGCCTGCTTAGGCAAGCTCAGGGACCCAGGTTCAATCCCTGCCTCACATGCTATGCCAGCCTGGGGCTCCTGCACTGGCTGAACCAGGACCAAGACTGGGTGTGGCGGTGCACACCTATGATTTCAGTGCTGCAGAGGCTGAAAACAGGAGGATCACAGAGTCTGATCTGTGTAGTGAGACCCTATACCAAATACATTAAAAAAATAAATAAGTTAGGGATAGAAGGAGGATCTGTATACCTTGGTGGACAGATTGAGGATGGAATGGTGAAGGTTTGGCCCCACTAGTTTTCAGAATCACCCTGTAATAAATGGCAGGACGGCTCTTAAGCCAGTAGAAGCAAACCTGTGGCGTGCGTGCCACAGTGGACTGTTGGTATCATTGAAAGATCTAAAAGGTTCGTCATCACTGCTCTAACTTCATCCTGTTAGCATAGTGATGCCCTCCAAAGGGCCCCAGGGACCACTCTATCGCTGACTTACTGCTTCAGAATTTCACGTGCTGTGGAATGAAAAGTGTCAGAAGCCAAACAACTTGCCAGGGGCAGTGAAGTGGTGGAGTCCCAGTAAGGGGCTCCAGCTCAGGGCTTGGCCTTCTGCTCAACACTTGGCCTCCTGCTCACTGCTTGGCCTCCCACAGGCTGCCCCCAGCCTTGCTCCTCTTCTTGCACCCTGAGAGAAATGGGCTTCCCAGTAGTTACTCTCAGGCCCAGAGGCACATGTCTTCCTGGAAGGCACAGATTCTGGAGGAGAGCCCTGCGCGATGCATAGCCTGCACAGCGTAGAGCTCTGGACTCGGCACTGCAGTGTCCGGGTGCCGTTGCAGTTGTGGGGATGGAGAGTTCAAAGAAATTGTTCTTTGTTTGATTTGGCTACATCCCTTCAAAACAAATAAACACCCCACTTCAAAACTCCTCTGTCCTATATTTATTTCCTAAATTAAAACAAATCATTTTAAAATCAGAGACTTGGGAGAACGTTGTTTCTGAAAACCAAACCCCCACATCAACTGGCCAGAGTTAGAAAAAACGCACCGTCTCATTCAGATCTTCGGGATGATGCACTTGTGACCTGGGATACTTTCCTTCCCAGCCCTATGCCTGGGTGACTACGTCCCCCTGGAGCACCTGGGGATCCATGGACAGAAGCCCCTGCAGAGGTGGCCTACTCAGCTGCCCGGCCTGAAGCCAGAAGCCTAGCAAGGCCATGGCAAGGCATCTCGGCCTTCCACAGGCCTGCACTTGCACTGCCTTAGATAATATCCTGCATCTTAGCTTCATTTTTCTCTTAGGGGTGCAATCACTCCTCCAGCTGAAAATTTGAGTTTTCAAAAGGAGCTTTTCTTGAACCTTGAGGCAGTTGCCTGACTCTCACTCTTTTTGTGGTAGTCCTTTTGATTGTTGTGTAAAGATGAGCAATTAAAACCACAAGTGAGAAGGGGGATCAGCTTTCAGATGTGATTGCATTGTCCAAACAATGCAATATATATACTCTGAAGAGGCCTCGTGCCCTTCCCAAGCTCTAGTCCTTGTATTGATCTGTACCCCTCCATTATAACTGAGAGGAGCCCAGATGTGGGGGCCTGGGATTTTGCTTGGGTGTTTCATCTCCGTGGCCAACCCTGGAGCACCTAGGTAAGCATGGAACGGAGGGCCGGAGGCAGTGGATGGCACCGTCCAGACTGCCAGCAGCCTGCTTTGCAGTTGATGAGGCTTCACCCAGATACGCACGCGGGTAGGCAGCAGAATGCTCCAGCACCTCATTCCCTGTGTGTGGCTCTCTCTGCCCCCTTGGGGGGATAGAGGCAACGTCTTTATTTAAAAAGCTCCAAACATTAGTGTTAGGGAGGCGTCTGGGCAAGGCAGCCCATGTTCCCGCCAGCTTTTCTGGAGGATGTGGCTGGTCCTTGTCAGCCTGCTCATCGCTGTGATGCCATGTTCTCCCCCAGCCTGCCTCTTCTCCAGCCCAGTCCCTGAGCTGCCCTCTTCCTCTCTTCTCCTTGATGCTTTCCTGTCTCAAATCCCGAAACCCTAATCCTGTTAGTAGGCTGTGTTCCAGGGCTCAGCGTCTCCATGGGGGTAACATAATCCTGCATTAAATCTAGAGGCCCATAAGGCACTCACAGATGGGGATGTGCACATCCCACCCAGCTCCACTCTACCCCCAGAAAGGACCACTTGCTCCTCTGTCTGATGACAAAAACATCCCTAAAGTAAAGGAGGAGAGCAGAGGTCATCAGAGCCATAAATGAGCATTTGCTTGTTAGGGAGCCTCCTTGCCTCACCCACTCCCCACCTCCCCCTTAGTCTTTGACTCTCCCTCTCCTTCTCTCTCTCCTTTTCTCTCCCCTCTTCTGTCCCTTACATACACATGCAGAGGCACACACACAAACCTTCTGATTCTATCTAGCTAAATTCCTACATCTACAAAATGAAGGCAGCTTTAAAGATATTTTTTTATAATCTTTAAGGGGGAGTTTTAAGAGAGAAATGTCAGGACCGTGATTTACAAGCAGAGAGGGAGAAAAGCCCATTCCCTCCCATCATTTTCTCCCAGCACAAGACCCCCCCACTCCCACCTTGCCTATTTGTTACAACAGATTAATTAAATGGGACGGCATGCATTGATTAACAATTTATTTTTATGTGTAGACCCAGTGGCTGGTTTCAGGGAAGTGGCAAGAAGTGGGTGGGAGGGGAGGACAGGCTGCTGGTGTGGCACCAGGATGAGGGGGCACCCTTGTTTCCGAGATGTGTTTCTACACTGAGACAGTGGCTTCCCCAGTTTCTGCCCGCAGTTCCCACCACCCTCCCTTTTTGCCTGCTTTGTTTCTCCTCCTCCTTGACTATCTGTGCCAACTGGTTTGTAAAGGAGAACTTTGGATGCAATAAAACATTTATTAGTGGCAAAAAAATTTTTTTAAAAAAAGGTGAAGAACATCTCATGCACGATTTCTACCGCTTCAACGCAGGGTTGTCTTTGAAAATGTTTCCTGCTTTCTTGCCAGTCCCCAGAGCTAGAGGAGGAGTTCGCATATTTAGAGCAAGGTAGAAGTAAACAGTAGGTTTACAGCACAGGAAGTGAGGAAATGGGCGTGTGCAGGCAGAATACAGAAGCCCTCCCCAAATCAGATGCGGCTCCTGGAGCTGCGTCCCGATGCCCAGCAGAGGCCCTCAGCATTCAGGAAGGTTAAACAGCTGTGCGACGGCTGGCCCTGTGCAGTCAGTACCTCTGTGCCAAGGAGCTCCAAGACCTGGCCCTCCACAGCAGGCACGAGGACATACACACAGCATCCACACTGCCCTGGACACCCGGATGCTGATAGCAAAGATGAATGGCGGAATGATGATTCACTGTGTAATCAAAATCTGAATTAAGTTAGTACTGAAAGCAACAATTTTCTAAAGCTATGATATGGGTGGTGCATCGATGCTTGTTATAGTTAAGCGCTTCTGTTGTGAGTTATAAGATGCTGCTTTATATAAAGCTGTATAGAGAAATTTATGAGTGGTACTGAACTAAGTTTTCCTGGATTTTTCTGAAGAATTATCTCTAGAACTTGAAATTGAGGATTCATTACACTGTGATCAGTTTCAAATACTAATTCTAAATATCTAAGCGAATGAATTGTGTCTTTCCAAGTTTGCATCGTGTTAGGCAGCATCAATGTATTTCTATAATGTAAATGTCGTCTGTTTAATGTTATTTGAGTGCAATAAATGGAGAAGTATCCATAACAAAGATTAGTGGTGGACTGGAGAGGGGCCGAGGCCAGGCAGAGAGCTCCCACCCAGGGCCTGGGTGGGCTGCTGCTGCACACTGGGCCCACCAGGGGCAGAGTCCCTGTGTGTTCCTGGAAGACATCAGGAGGGCTCAGCAAGAGGTGCCTGCGACCAAACCTGCACGAGAAAAGGGAAAGATGGCCTCAGGAAACATCAGTGATGCTTGCTCACTAGGGATTCCTTATCTTGTGTAGAAGAAATGCACGTTTATTTGACACTGCTTTGCGTAGTCTGTGCGTTCTGAGCCTGTTGATCCTCCGATTACACTTCTTGGGGTGGGCGGTAGATGACGAGTGAACTGGGGTGTCAGACCGCAGCCGGTTTGCTTGGCAGATGCCCTCCTCCCCCAGAGGTGCAAATCAGAAAATCCATGGAACGCTGCTGGGTTTTTGGATTCTGCCTTACTGAAAATGAAACAAAGGTCTTGAGAATCAATTGGAAATTGTTGGATGATGTTCAGAATTCAGTGAGGGACCAAACAGATTATCCAAACCATTGTGTGCCCTGAATTGTTTTTTCATCCTGGTTTGGAGAGGTGCATTTGAAGAAATCTTTTGTTCAACATAGCTTCTTCAATATATATATATGTATATATATATAGGCATGCACACATTTGAAAAGTACATGATCACCAATCTCCCCAGAAAGATGAGGTCACCTTGAAGATACTCCATGTTTTCTTTTGGGTAGTTAAGCAACCACGGTAATATCTTTTGTTAAATGCATAAAAAGATTTATCAACTGCAACTTCCAGCTTTTAATGTAGATGTTAAAATTCAATCGTTGTATCTGTCTAGGTTTAATATACATCAACAGCCTGCTGCTTTTCTGAGTTTTATACACATCTCCCGGCAAAGTCACTGCAGCCTGATAGTGTCTGATCTCAAGATGGACCCGGGGTCCATGGGTTTCTGAGCTTGAACTCTCCTGGTTGTCTAAAGGCTCATTAGTTACTTGTGACTTGGCTTCTGCTCCAGCATTTGGCCTGACTCCTGTGCAAGCACCGGAGCCAGCAGAGAGAGCTGGTAAACTTAATGTCTATCTGCAGCCCGATTATTGACTTTATTTTCTTGAAGGAGAAACCAGAGTATCTAAGGTTTATTGATTTGCCTGTAGTCATTCAGTGAGTTGGCAGAGAGTAGACAATAAACCAATTTCCTGGTGTGGTTTCCCCATGCATCCAGCCCCTTACCTTGCATGGTAAGCCAAGATTCCATCACAGGGAATTTGATCAGAAAACAAATGAAAGGTGATTCTAAAACCACAGAAGCATTGAGAAAGTCATAAAGATATATAATATATGATAGCATTTACCATCTATAAATAGGAGGATGCAGGGAGGAAAACACAGACCTTGTAAACCTATTGGGTCAGGAGAAATAGGAACTACTTAATATTTCATCAGGATGGATTTTCATAAACTGCACTTTGATATCTTTGGGTGAAAGACAATCGGTAAGGACTGAGGCAATGTTATTCATTACTTATGGTTATTAATAATTTGAATTGTTATTGAGCCAATATACCAACAAGGTATGTTCTCTGAATGGGGCACTCACTGTGCATTCTAGGCACTAGCTAAAGTGTATTAAAAATCCATAGCACTCGCTTATAAGAGCACTTAGTCTACAAGGGACAATAGGTAACTAAAATATCCTCTTAGAAAAGCTTGTATTTGCTTCAGCAGCATATATAATATAAAGTAGACACTCGTGGAGCAGTTCAAACCACAGAAACTCTTGTGAAGAGACACTGGGGAATCCAGAGAGGACAAATCCCAAGCTCTTCACCCATCAGAGAAAGAAATTGGCATCTCAAGGGTGTAGGGATATTTGCCCTCCATATGAGCTAATTATCAGCAGACCTTGGCTGCTGGCTCCTGATTCAGTGATGGGTCACGTTGTACTGCTGGGGTTTGCTTTAGATCCACTCTGCCATACTGAGAGCGGAAGCTGCATGGAAATTCTGAGTGGTGTCATTCGTTCAGCAAAGTGTCTGAGGCACAGAGGGCAGGCTGAACATGAGATCAAGTGCAAACCAGAAAACAGTGAGAAGCTAGACTCAAAAACGTGAAGAACAGCTCGAAGCCAAGTTTCCAAAAGTCTTTATTTGATCCTGGAGTGGGAAGAGAGTGAGCGAAGTAGAATTTCAGAATGGGCTTCAGGCATTCTGACCTCTGAGAGAACAGCAGAGCTTGCATCCTCTGTGACTGGTGCCCCATGGGCAGGGACCCAAGGCCTTTGCTTGAAACCTGTGGCCACACCCAAGCACAGGCAGACCAGAGTCTCCCCAAAGGTGTCCCCCAGCCCTCTTGCAAGGGCTGTTCAACTGTACAACCAGTTCCTTAAAGAAGAAGCAAAGGAGAAAATACTGGGTTTTCACTGTCAAGGCTGAGAAATGAAGAGGTCAGATAAGACAAAATTGGATATTAAAAACACATAAAGCGTGCTGTGTTTCTAAATGGTACCAGCGTGATGTGTACGCTTTGGATTAGTAGTAATAAGCAAGTTCAGATTCACTCAGCTCTCCAATTATATATCCATGCAGCAAATAAAGCTTTTTCCCTGATAGGAGCTGCTTGGTGTCTCCTACCAGAAGCACCCACCCCGCCTCTGCCCGTGTCACCCTCCCATCTGCAGGGAGTGTCCAGAGGTGGCCCTGCTGCTCTCAGCACTGCTCTCAGCACCCGTCTGAAGTCAGCAAAGTACCGCATGTGTCTCTTGCCAAAACAAAGCAAAACAAACAAAAAAGCTCTGTCCCATGCTGGATTCTAGGAGGGCTGATTCATCTGTTTTATTGGATGCGATTGCTCTGTTCCTTTCCTCAAAGCTAGGGAGCATTTTGTCACTACAAAAGAGGCAAGAAGTTGGAGAGACAAGACCAGGACGTTGCTGGGCCTCATGCCTCCTCCAGTGGTTACCCGTCCAGGAGGAGCACTTATATGCCACATCCTTTCTCCGCAGGCCTCCTCCCAGGGCTGCAGCTCCAACACTCCTGCCCTCTGTGCACGTCTGGCCCTTGTCCTTCCACCATGACCTGGTCTTCTCATTCCTCCTCCTTGGCAATAGAAGAGAAGCTGGGATAGGACTCCTTTCCCCATGTTTCCTGGGCACAGTTGCTGGAGGGGACCCTGATAGCCTGGGATCAGAGTGGGGTGCTCCCCGGGAGCAGAGGCAGTGCCAAGCAGGGTGGGCTGTGTGCACTCTAACCTTGGGAAGCTTAGCCCAAAAAACAATAATAAAACAGTGGTGGATCTGCAGACACCTGTCTCCACAGGGTTTGAAGTTGCCAAATGGTAATGTTTAGGGTTCATGGGAGAAAGGTCCACATTGAGAACACCTCTCAACAGCCCTCTGCTTCCGTGGTGGGATTGAACAACTCAACTTCTGTTCCATCCTTGACCGTGGCTCCTAGCCAATTACATAAATGATGCAAATTTATTGGCAGAGTTAAGAGTTCACCTAAGAACCTGCAAGCTTCAGGCCAAGTATCCAGCCTCGGCTTCTTTATCAATAAAGTAGAGATAGTAGTACTTCTCTCCCAGGGAATTAGAGTAGTGTGTACGTACTGTGATGCAAAGATACTCAGATATACCTGTGTCCCCTTTTCCCCTCTCCCCACCCAGCCAGTGCCCCAAACACTTGGCATAGTCTGGGTATCGAGCAGATGCATTTGGTTCCCCTCAACAGGAGGTAAAGGCAGAGTTGATTGTGAGTAGACTTACTTAGGGTTCTTTGGTTGTTAGCTGTGTTAGGTGTGATTTAGAAATTATGGTTGGTTTTGTCCCTTTTCTCTTTTTAGGGAAATCGAGGGAAATTCATGAATACTTTCTCTAGTGTTTTTTCTTCTTCTTCTTTTTAATGGAGAGTACAAAAAAGCCTAAGGTTCACGTGGCTGTTATTGATTTGGGCCATCTGGTGAGTCAGGACTTGTGTCTACCGTTTGGATCAGAAACCACTCCAAAAAGCCTTTGCTCCCAGGAGAGACGTGTCGGTCAGCTGGGGAGGGATGGATTTCATTGTGGGGTGGCAACCACAGTGAGAGAAAGATGGAGAACTCTGAGAGAGTCTCAAAATCCTGACCCTAAATAAAAGGCCAGAAAGAACCAGGAACACCCTGATTGACATCGGACATGGGGGTGAATGATGGTCCTCCCCACCTCGCTGCTAGCTTGTGGAGTGGGAAAGTGCCCAAGTAAATTTATTCAAAGACATAAAGAATCAAAAGAATGAATGGAAAGCACTTTAACATTATAAAAATGCTCTCCAAGTATCCCTATATGCCTGCCAGGGGGCTATCAGCCTCAACATAAAGAGCTCTACAAGCTCTAAAAGATAACATGTCCTTTTAAATGGGCATTCTGTTCTCTTTCTTCACTTCTGAAATGTTTTCTTTTCCAAGGCTTCTTCAAGTCTGCTTACTCTCAGCTCACAGGCAAAATTTTCTTCCCTCCAAAAGTTTTTATGAGGATATTGTTTTCAAGTTGGAGCAGTATGAGAAATTAAAATGTTTTTCACAGTGCTTCTGGAAAAACCCTGAATAATAAGCCCACTGATTAGTTTGTAAGCTTGAAGAGAACTTTCCTGCTCCTTCCAAAGCAGCTGGAGTCCCTGCCCTACACCCAGGGGTCCTGGCAAATCCCAGTAACATGCTCTGATGCATCTCCAGGTGTTCCAGGCCAACAGCGATGCCTCCGAGGTGGTTCTGAACAAGCTGCACACACCACTGCTGACAAGGTTCGTCCGGATCCGCCCGCAGAGTTGGCACTCGGGCATCGCCCTGCGCCTGGAGCTCTTCGGCTGCCGGGTCACAGGTGAGATGGGAGCTCCACAGATACTGGAACTGCTTCCATCCAGGGCTCTGCTCCCTCTCCCAGAAAGAGCAGTATCTCATGTTCTTCCCAGAAGGACTACTGAAGGACTCAAGTCCCATCTGGCTTTATCTTTTCATTCATTCATTCATTCATTCATTCATTCATCCTGTATGTATGGTTGTCGTTGTTGTCATTCATTTGCTTCTTGTTTCCTTTCAGTACAAGAATGGAACTCAGGACCTTTGCACTGAGCTGATATCTAGCCACTTTTGTATTTTTTCTTTGAGACAGGGTCTCGCTAAATCACTGAGATACTGAAGCCGGGATCAACTTCTGTTCTGCCTCAGCTTCCCAGAGAGCTGGGACCAGCCAGTATGCTTTAATTAGGCACCTACTATTTCTACTAATTAAAGTTTATGATCTGTGAACTACAGGCCAGTTTCCAGTTTCACCTAAGGTGTCGTGATCTTTTCTCCTCATAAGGACTGTCCGGGGCAGGTATTATCCTCCGCATTTTACAGATGACAAAACTAAGAGTTGGTAAAATGCCTCGCCCCACCATTAAGTGGTGAACCAGATTTGAGCCCAAAGCTTGTGACCTCAGAATAGCTCTCTGATGCCTGGACTGGGGTCCAAGAGCTACGCACAGTGCTGCGGATACAATGACAAACCCAACAGGCCAACTGTGGACACATGGGCTGATGGGCAGACAAATTAATGAACAGGCAATCTCATCACTATGTGCAAAATCAACACTGTGCCACCTGGGAACAGGGGTCACAGCCCTGGACCTGTGCCCTCGGGGGACTGACCTGGCCTGGGGCGCTGGAGAACTTCCTTGAGGAGATACTAAGTCAGGGCAAAGGCAGGCAGGCATTGCCCAGCCAGTTACCGGGAGTGGCAACAGCTGGCTCAATGGCACTGAGTCGAGGAAGAGGAGGGAGTGCGTATGTCAGGAAAGCAGCATGTCGTGTGTGGGCTGAAGTCCACGGCCTGGACAAGGCGAGTGGAGCCTTTGCAAGGCTGGCACCGCCGTGCTGCCGAGAGGCGCCAGTGGCTGGACCAGTGCGAGCCTTTGGTGGACAGCACATTCCTCCCCATCCTGTGGGCTCTGCTTTTCTTTGTCATGGGAAGGTGTTCTATGTCCCTCTCTCCACCTGTCCCCACCCTAGTCCAGGGCATGGCCTGTGGGCAGCATCTGCCTCACTACCCCCTTCTACATTATCCTGCCCAGTCACCCTAGAAGTCCGGTGGGGGCAGGGGCTGATGCAGAACCCAGAACACTGGGCGCAGAGCACCCAGCGAGGAGGTGGTAAGGCAAGACCTCCATGTGTATTTTGTCTCAACACAAAGTCTCTGTTATCGCCTTTATACAAAGACCTGGCTTCTCCCCAGGGATGCAGGTCATTCAAATCCTACCTAGAAGACTCTTCCTCCCTCCTTCTGTGAGGCTGCTCCAGGCCAGCGAAGGCTAATTAGCAAGGATTTAGTTAATGCTGAGAAGGATTCCTGAGAGGCTCTAATTTACTAGGATTGAAAGTTTGAGGACAGCCTTTCCAGGGATGTGATATTTATACCTTGGGGTGGCTAAAGGTTAGTCAAGGGATGATGGAGCAGAAGTGCTTTTGGAGTAGTGGCAAGAGCCTGTAAGAAACCAAAAAATAGGATAACTCATGCGGAAGGAAAGAGCAGACACTGCTCCACATGGATCTCCGCTGCCTGCTCACTGTGTTGAGCAGCACTCCTCTCCCCTGGCTGTCACTGCAGGGGTCAGCGGGGACTCGCGGCATGGGAAAGATGTGCGAGCACAAAGTTCTGAGCACCCTTGTTCAGAGCCACAATTACAGATGGCTCACGTCTGTAGGTCAGCAGCCACTCTCCTAGGGACTGCTCTACAGCAACCAGCAGAACCCTCACGACAGCCCCCAGGTGCTCAGCCTTGCTCTTAGGAAGCTGAGCCAGGGAGAAATTCGCCAATGTGTCCCTGGCTCCGAAGCAGGACACTGTGCGAAGTGTGGCCAAGACATGAGTGCTGACCGAGGTGCTTTGCCAGGGCGTTCCTTCTGCAGCCTCCCACCACCGAGTGGCAGCCAGTCAGTGAGAGCCTGCCATGACCCCCGGCATCTTTCTTCTCTCCAGATGCCCCCTGCTCCAACATGCTGGGAATGCTCTCAGGCCTCATTCCTGACTCCCAGATCTCCGCCTCCTCCACCCGTGAGTACCTCTGGAGCCCCAGCACAGCACGCCTGGTCAGCAGCCGTTCGGGCTGGTTCCCTCGGATCCCTCAGGCACAGCCGGGTGAAGAGTGGCTGCAGGTGGACCTGGGAGCACCCAAGACGGTGAAAGGCGTCATCATCCAGGGGGCCCGTGGAGGAGACAGTAGCACCGTGGTGGAAGCCAGGGCCTTTGTGCGCAAGTTCAAGGTCTCCTACAGCCTGAATGGCAAAGACTGGGAATATATCCTGGATCCCAGGACCCAGCAACCAAAGGTAGGCCATCCCTAGAAGATGCTAACACTGCCTCCACCAGGAAGACTAACCGGGTATAGGGAGTTTGGGAGCGCTGATTTGCATCTTGATAGGACCTCATCAAATTCTCGCAGCTCGGTGTGGTTTGAGAGACTGCTTGGTGTCAGGTACTGTGCTTACCTTATTTAGACCTTCAGTCCCACAACACCTCTGTGAGGTCAACCCTATTTTTTTTTTTTTTTTTTGTCTTTTTGAGGCAGGGTCTATGCAGCTCAGGCTGGCCTTAAGCTCACTTTGTAGCTCAGGCTGGTCTTGAACTCACAGCAATCCTCCTGCCTCAGCCTCCCGAGTGCTGAGATTACAGGCCTGCGCCACCAGGCCCGGCGAGGTCAACCCTTTTGTCACTCCAATTTTAGACATGATAAAACTGAGATTTGACATTATATTCAGGGTCATAGGTTTACGAGGAGCCAAGCCATGATTCAGAAACCATAAATGTCATTCCAGAACCCAAATTCCTAGTCAGTACTCCACACTGCCTGTTTATCATGTTCAAGATCCTTTTCACCCTCTTTCAGATAAAATTTCCTTGAAGGTGGCCAGCCATCCCAAGGAGATGTGGTTGCAGGTGCCCAAACTGTAGAAGCTAGAGGTTTACTTCCAAAAACAACCTTTTCTGAATATTACTACATCCCCATCCCTTTGTATTTTCCTAGTCGTGACTTCTTAGGTCTTTCCTGCCTCTCACATTGAGACTGGGAAGAAGCAAGAAAAACACTTAAGCCCAACCCTTGTGATCAGACAAGAAAAGGCAGCCTTCAACCAGGGCATGTAGAGCCTTGAGGAGGGGAGAGGACCTCACTCCTCCATCCTTCTTTAGATTTGTTGCTAATGAATCTGGCCAGCCTCTCAAATGCTCCTTCTGAAACTACCTCCCATCTTCGGAAGAGCAAATCTCCTAAAAAGGCAAGGGGTAGTGTGTGTCTCTGAGCAGCCACCTTAGCTAAGCAAAAGTTTCCATTCCAAATGCGGAAGCCAGGGCTGAGTCAGAAGCTTTGTCACGGAGATGTAAACTACTAATTCACAATTCCAGAGGTTTGGAAAGGCTCAGGGCTTGGTAACTAGAACCTCTGGTGAGTGGAGCGAAAGTTGGGCCTCTGGCTTTCCTGGGGGGGTTGATTCCTCAGAAAAGGAGGTGATCTTGGCTAGAATCAGAGCCTGTCTTGCCCCTTTCATGGAGCTGGGGACCCAGGCATTTAACCATTGGCCCTGCTATGTTCCTGGAGGGTAATCCAGTGGCCACCATCTTCAACCAGGGCAGCCCACAGTGGGACTCCCCTGAGGTTTCTTCTGATAGAATAATAAACAAAAGCTTGAGATACTCTCAGCCATCAGTGTGTGACCAGAGGATTCAGTCCTCAGGCTGGCAAAGAGAGCAGTTAGTTTCCCTTTAGGTTTTCAGGGAATTAGGAACTATATACCTAGGAACTCACTAAGTGTAGTGTAGAATTTTCATGGGCAGCAACATCCTATGAGTTGAACCATGAAGTTATTCTCTGGGTGGGACATGATGGCATGGGTGGCAGGTGAGAAGGGATCATATACAGAAAAATGCTGAGCCACCTGTCTCTCTGCAGCTGTTTGAAGGGAATGTGCACTACGATAGCCCTGACATCCGAAGATTCGACCCTGTCCCTGCCCAGTACATGCGTGTATATCCAGAGCGGTGGTCACCTGCAGGCATTGGGATACGGCTGGAGGTGCTGGGCTGTGACTGGACAGGTATAGCCGCATTCCTCTTCAGGTGTCCCTCATGTGGTCTTGTGACGTCACATCCTGGAATGGCCAGGGTGCTGGTGGGGACACTTATGCAGACGAAGCCCTGTTAGTTGGAGACGGCAGACATTTCCACATGGCTCAGTGTTCTCAAACACTTCCAGACTCGGGCAGTTTCTCAGAGCATAAGCCTTGTCTTTTCTAAAGGGATCACTTGAGTTCTCCAACCCAAGCCCTCTCAAAAACAAATCATAACCACACTCCATCCACCCAAATTCAATTAGACTGTTGACTCTTCAGGCCAGAGGGCCATGGCTGTTGATTTAGGGAAGAAAAAAAAAAAACCCTCTGATAATACAGTAATCAGTTTATGTCTGAATCTGGCCTCCAGATGTCCGTAGCTAAGAGGCTGCCTTTTTGTTTTGAAGCCACATCTGTAAAAGGCGTTTATTTGGGAGGGAGGAGCCCTGGAGCAGGAGAGCCTATGGGAACAGGACTTCTTCCTAGTGTGCAGCCCGAGCCACACTTATTCCTGGCCAGCTGGGAGGCTCAGGCCTGCAGCAATGCCTCTATTCTCCCCATGGGGTGCGGCCAGCCACGCTGCCCGCCCTTGCCTTCTGAGTCAGGGCCCACCTCTCTCTGCCTCCCACAGTAAGCCTAGAACTAGATCTGTGCCACAGCTCACTAGCCCAACCCTCTCGAGCTACCTGGATCTCATGGCCTGGCCCAAAGAGGCAGGAGCCACCAGCAGGTTATGGCAAACCACCCCTCCCCACCAGAGCCCCGGGTAACCTCATTCCCCCCTCCCCATCTCTTTACCTGTGACCAGCTTACCCAGCAGGATGGCCTGAAAGATTAGTAAGGGCATGTCTGAGAAGTGCTTTTGATTCCCAAGGAGAAATTCACTTCCAATAGCCAGCTATGGGGGTGAAGTAGGACCCTGGTGTGAGACACAACCAGGACCCAGGCCCAAGGTAGCACCTCTCACTTGGACATTGACAGACTGCTACCAAAGGATCCCCTATGGGAAGACGCTGTTTCTCACTATGCAGGGTAAGGCCAAGCTTCCAGCAGCTTACAAACCCGGCCTCCCAGATGCTGAACTCCACCTCATATGAACTGGCTTAACTTATAGCCACCTTAGAATCAGGAGTCCACAATGTAGGAGAGCAGAAAGTCTGGGCCAGTGACCCCAACCCTATTTAATTATGATCCATAGTTTAAAATATCACAGTTCACTTCACTTAGAACCACGCTTGCACAGTAATCCAGCACATTACTGTGGTATTGGGGATTGAACTCAGGTCCTTATGCTTGCCAGGCAGGTGCTTAGACTGCTGAGCTATCTCCCCAGCTCCACTGTCACAGAATGTCCTTGCATGCATGGAGTGTAGCATCTGATCACAAGCTTGTGCGACAGACACAGATGGCAAAGGTCTCTGCCATTGCTGCTTGTATAAGCTCAGACAAGGGACTCAATCACAGCAGAAAAATGGGCGTGATAATAGTTGGCCTATGCCCCTTGGACTGTTACGAAGTTTACATAAAAACATAAATATAAAGTACGTAGGTCGCAGCCTAGCAAACCTGTTTTAGGTAAATGTGACAGGAACAGAAGGCTCCCAAAGCAGTGTACCTCCTTACCGCTGGTACACTCTGAAATCATATAGTTCCTATTTTAAAATGCTTGTCATGACCCATTAAATCGATTCCACAACCTACTGACCAGAGTGACACACAGTTTGAAAATAAATCATAGAGCCAGGATAAATCCTCTTGAACAGGGAAACTGAGCCTAGAGAGACGCCAGAGGTTGCTTGGCTAGGCATGGGCCAACTCGTAAGTCATTTGTCCTTTCTCTTCCTGGGCTGGCACAGCATTAGCACTAGCTGGACAATTACTAATGACCTCTGCCTCTAATTGTCCTCTGCACTCAACCTGCCCCAAATGGCACTCAGCACTCATATAGTAACAGGTTTCCCATTTCAAAGCTCTGCCTGGCTGTGGGAAGATCAGAGTTAGGGTGGCTACCTCGTGTCCAGCCTCCCTCCCTTTGAGTCCTCTGACATCTTGTTTCAATTTGGAGGGAAAGCTGCTGTTTGATGGGCACAAATACATGAGTACAGAGACGGTCTGCTGTTTTTCCCCTTCCATTTACACACCTTGCCCTCTTGTCACCTTGCTGGCTTCCAGTGCCCTGGATTTAACTTTATCTCCGCTAACCAGCGGACCCATCTTGCTACCTAGCAATTCCTGAAACTCTTCCACTTAAGTCCTGTGACTTTTTTTTCTTTTCCAGTTTCCCTCAACTTCTGTAACTCATATTCCCTTCTTCATTCTTTTCCAAAAAAGATAAACAGAGAAAACAGTGGGATGGGTTGAGGCTCGACAACTAAATAGTTCAACAGGGCTGCTTCTTCGCCTGTTGGCTTGTTTGGTTCCAATCATTATTTTTGTCTTTGCCACTCATAGTTGGCTTTACAGTTGAGTTTAAGATTCTGTGACACAGTGGAGCAGGGGAGATAGCTCGGCAGTCTAAGCACCTGCCTGGCAAGCGCAAGGACCTGCGTTCGATCCCTAATACCACATGCTGTGCTGGATTACTGTGCCAGCTTCAAACTGGCACAGTGGTGCATGCCTGTAATCCCAGCACTGGGGAGGCTGAGACAAGAGAATACTAAACTGTGAAGTGGGACCCTAGGTCCAATAAAAATAAATTTTTAAAAAAGATTCTGTGACACGGTGACCAAATTGAACTTACAAAGTAGGATGCTTTGAGGTTATTTGTGATTTACCTTGAGCAAGAGGCAAACATGGCAAAGGGAAGTGTGGAAGTTATGTGCATAGTAAATAGCAAAAAGGTAGGAAGTTAATCTTGAAAAGCTATTCAGCGTATTTAGCAGTTTCCTTCAGCTGTTAGCTCTGTTAAGTGGTACCCTAAGGGTCCCTGTCAAAGGTACCTACTCATATACAGTAGCTCAAAAAACATGTATGGAAGTGGGGGAGAAGCAATCCACCGACTCCCTGGGCCCTCTTGTTGGAGCATATATGAAAGGAAGACACCACCCCATAACATGCAGCCCTGAGCAGCAGCTTCCAGAATTCTTCACACCCCACCCAGGACCTGACTCATAGTTCCATTCTCTTCCCAAATGATTGCTGAATGAATGTCTGGCATGAACAAATAAGCAAATGAATGGATGAATGAATCACCTGGAGCCCAGGTCAAAACCAACTGTCTGCAGCCAGAGTTGCCCTTGTCAGGTTTTATTGTGTTCTTATTGTAACATTTTGAACAAGCTGCCAGCATTTATGAGCCTGTAGATTTGACACGGGGATTTTTAACTTCTTTTGGGGGAGAAAACTTGGAAGATCTGGCCAGGCAGCGCATGGTTTCCCCATTCCAGGCTCCGTTGCGCTACTCTGTGTGGCTAAGCTGCCCCCTCCACAGAGAAGCTTCGGTCTCCTGGAGCCAATCACGGTGGCCTCCCCTCCACCAGGCCACAAGATCCTGGCTGCCCGGCAGCCTCCACAACTTACTCTCTCCCCCGCCCAGTCTACCTCCCAGACTGGCAGTAGCTATTTGGGTCTGGGAAGCACTTGAATTCGCCACTCCCCAGCCTAAAGGCACAGCTCCAAATGACTCTCCTCATGCAGACTTGGAGTCCCTTTAAGCCCATATTCCTATCCCTCCAGTTTTGCACAAACACAAAACTGTGGGCTCCCACTTCACAACATGCTGGATTTTGCTTACTGCTTTGGCAATAATGCTTTTAATGGTTTTATTGTAGGTGGGCTTCAAAAGTTAGAGCACTTTTTAGGGTTAGTTTTAGTTCTAAATAGTGTGGTCTGAGAGAAGGGTGCAAAAAGAAATCTGTTGCTGTGACAGTGAAATTGAGGCAGGGTGCGCCAGCGGCCAGCAGGACTTGAGCATGCAAAACCTTATCCACACAGTGGGTGTGCTTTGTTACACACTGAACTGTCCAAACCAGTGTTGATGCAAGTTATCCATGTCCCGTGTGTGCGCTGCCCATACTTCTGTCCTATGCAGAATACTCAGAGCAAGGTCAGCCTGCTTGGCGACCCGCCTCATGAACCTTCATTAGGGCCTCGGCAGGCTTTCAGTGCTGTGGGGTCAAGGGTGTGAATTCGTGGTCACGCCTCTTTCACATCTGCTTCTGCAGCTCTAGATTGTTCCTGTTTAACTCAGGCAGGTGAGAGCCCTGGCTTTGTCCATGGCACAGGTGACCCAAGAGTGTTGTGCACACATGCATCTTTGTTTTCATTCTCAGACACCCATGCTTAGAGACGAAATTTAGTTTTGAGCATCTGTCCCCTCCTGGGTTTCTGTCTAGGCTACAAACATGTTCTTCACTTCTTTTGCCTTGATACAGACTCAAGACCCACAGTAGAGACGCTGGGACCCACTGTAAAGAGTGAAGAGACCACTACCGCTTATCCCATCGATGAGGAGACCACAGAATGCGGAGAGAACTGCAGCTTTGAGGATGGTGAGGAAGGGGATGGGCCCGGCACAGTGACGGTGGCTTAGGACGGGGGGGTGACTTGGGGTCAGGGAGGTACAGATACTCAGAGGCCTTGGGCAGTGGTTCTTCATAGCTCATCTAGACAGATTCGAATATTGTGGTGACCAGGACAGCCATATGATACGATCGGGTGTTCACCGTCTGACCTAGGGTGCCTCGGAGGAGAACCTCCCAGGCATGTCTTGGGCCTCACTCTCTTCTCCCGGTAAAGGAGAGCCACTCCCGGGCTTAGAATTCACAGTGGTGACATTTTATCCTTTTAGCCTGAGTCTCCACATACTGTGTAGTGGAGATTCAGCCTGGGTGATTTGGCTCAAGGAATGTGACTGTGGGGTTAATTTTGCAGTTAATCACAACTTAGTCTTTTACCACCACTGACTTAAGAACGTATTGCAAAGACGCTGCCCGCGCTTTGATCCTGAGTGTAGCTCAGAGACACCGGCGTTCTCAGCCCTCCTCCTAAATGAGATCTTTGTTTTGGGATCATCTCTTCACGTGGGGAGCCTGTTTTCCCTTTACCTTCTAAGTATCTCCAAGTTAGATAAAAAAGTAATAATTGGCAGGATTCCCAAAAAAGGTCACATCTTAAATTATACTGTTCAGGTTACCAGTACTGAGACATTAACAAAAAAACCACAAGTTTTGGAACATTGGGCATTTGGGGCTGGGATTGAAGTCTTGATAGCCTTGGTTTACTGCACTGAGTTACTGGTTGTTATTAAATGTTCACTAAATAAAATGAGGCAAGGTTGATGAAGATAGGAGATGGGTGTGAAGGTGGAGGTGGAGGTGGGTGGATCAGTAGAGTCCACACGTGACCAGCAGAGGACTCGAAGAACTCCCCCTATCTAGTGGGTGGTTCTAAGACGTGGCTACCAAGAATGGGAGGAAAGCCAAGGGTACATGCTGAAGTCATATGCCTGCAAAATGCTAATTTAATGCATATGCTTTTTGAGAATGTGCTTTTGTGTGTTGTGTGGGTGAGGGAACCTATCAGTCAGGGTTAGTTGAATACAGCACTGTGACATTTTAATGAACTTGCTTTTGTTTTATGAAGAGAAGAAGGAAACTTGGAGAATCTTCTAAGACATGTTTAAGACAATTTGAGAGCCAAAATTGGAAAGCACAGGGAGTTCATACGTGATACAAGATTGGAAGAGTTAGTTTGTTGGAGGAATGAGGCTGGAGATTCTAGCTAAATGACAATCCAAAGGGAAATTTAAGGGTTCTGCTAAAAAATTTCCGAAGTTTATTTTTAATATAATTTTACCATTTATAGTGGTTTGTTTGATTGGAGGTTTCTTTGATGGTTCCACCCTTCTCCCTTTTTTTTTTTTTTTCTTTGCAAAAGATCTTTTTGTGGAATTTGGTTCCTGAGAAACGGTATGCATGTAAACATTAGGGAAGAATTATGGTATATTGAATTACTTTATATTTTTGAACAGAAAAATAGACATTCAGAAATCATAGAGAAAAGGGAATGTGAGCGATAAGGGCTGGCTTCTCCAAGCCACAGGTTGCTGCTTCTGTAATAGATTCCATCTGTTTCTTCTCCACACAGGCTGACTTTGGCCAAGGGTGGGCAAACATTAAATATCCTGGGGGGGAGGGACACAGACAGGTCTGTTGCCAATCTGCCTCTTGCCCCTGAGATCCCACCACCCTGTGCCCCAGGTGAGAGCCTCCTTGCCCCCTTGGTAAGCAGCTCATCTGTAACAGTCTTTTTTCCCCCATTAGACCCCTTCACCCGCATTCTGAAACTTCCTCAGAAATTCTCCTCTGGGAACCTTGGGAAGGGAAGTGAATGGGCCCCACTTCCTCCCTGCTGCCAGTTTGCCCAGCACCTTTCCTCTGTCTGCACAGACATGACCAGCAAGCAATCCAAATTTGCTTTTCCTGCAGATCCCATTTCCTCTTTATGCACCTCCACTTAATCAGTGTGTTTGGCACTAGCTCATGCTGGACCTATGTAGGGTAGGAAAGGACCCAAAAGAAACACTCTTATTTCCATCTTGGAGCGTAGGCAGGTGAACTTCCAAAGCAGATTGGACAAGCCTCATGTGCTCATTTCTTAGATATCCATGGGGAACATTCTCAGTCTCTGGGACCCCTGCTTGGAGGAGCTCAGCACCATGTAAAATTATTTCTCAGGCTGGTGAGCACTATCCTGGGTGGCCTGCTAGTTTGCCCCCTTTGTCTTGCTCCTGACATGTTGAATTGGCCACCTGGGGGAAGATGTCTTAACTGTCTCGGTCCTCTGAAATAAGAGACGGTCATAAAGAGGTGAGGGTCGCAAACAAGCCTGCCATGTTTCTGAGGTCACTCTTGTTTTCACCGGCCAGAACCTCCCAGGCCTCTCCACCTCTCTGGATGCTAATGGGCTGTGCCATCACTTCTGAGAGCCAGGTTGGCAGGAGATGAGATAGTACATTTTTGGGAGCCAGCCTTCCACTGAGGCACCAGGGAGATATTCTTCTCTGGCATTTAGGGAACGGCAATTTTCACATTTGTCTGCTCTCTGGGGTAGACAGAAGAGGCTGATTAGAGCCTGAGTCCATTTGGTGGCCTCATTTATAATTGCTTACTATGGGAACCATTGGCAGGCTTGGCTTTCATGCCTGGGAAGGATGAGACCAAAGCCTGACCTGAAAGCCAGCGATCGCCAAGATGAATTAAATGAATAAGCCAAAGGGAGCCACTTCTTTCTCTGCTCTCCGCTCAGGCCTTGCCAGACATTTAAATAGCACCACTGTGGCTGTTCTCTGGACCCCATTTCATTTGCCTTCATTTGGGTTATTTTTCTCCCCCCTTTAGACAAAGATTTGCAGCTCCCTTCAGGATTCAATTGCAACTTTGATTTCCCTGAGGAGCCCTGTGGGTGGATGTACGATCATGCCAAGTGGCTCAGAAGCACCTGGACCAGCAGCTCCAGCCCCAGCGACCAGTCGTTTCCAGGTGAGCCAGCCACAGGTCAGGAGACAACAAGTGTAAGCTCACCTGTTGCATGTTTCTCCACCCTGGATTCCTTTGCAAGCTCCATAACTTCACACTGCATGGCAGTTGTTTGTTCTGTGCCCACAAGCCACCACAACCTTTGGCCAAGGTGTCACCACAGAGACCAGCCATTTGGCGGTTCCCAGCACTTCCATGGTGACAACACAGCCTGGAATATGGGGGGTGGGGGAGGCCAAGAGAAAAGAAAGAGGAGCAATTGGAAGGACCTAGGAGATTGCTGGAGTCACTACTGTCCCCTTGTTCCTATTGCACCACTGTCACAGAGCCTCTTGTCAGCTTCAAGCTAGGTATTGTTCCTACAGTGACTCATTGGAAAACCACAGGCCTTGAGTCTGACCAATCCTTCAGAGGGTACCACTAGTCCTGGAGCCAGCCACACCCAGGGACTGAAATGCTGCCATGCTCGTGGCTGCGATGCCTGTGGCCGCAGTGCCTGTGGCTGCAGCGTCTAGCAGAGCTGCATGCACTCGGCCTGTGGAGGCCAAGGGCTGCCAGCCCTTAAATTATTAAGCCTGCCTTTGGGTTTCAGAAAGCCAGCTCTCTAGAGCTCATCCTGGCTCTGCTTTGTCTTTAGCCCTTCTAACCAGGGGAAGCAAGCATTATTTACTATCTTGATTGTTGCATGCTGTACTACTGGTGTTCTGGTAAATGTCTGACAACAGATTTCCCAAGGACTGGAAAAAACCCAGGACCTTGGTAGCATTTGCCATTTTCAGTAGTGTAAATCCGCTTACTGTGGTTCAATTTAAGCCAACACGGTACTACAGGCAGCATTGCAAGGCACAGTCATAGCGGGTGAGAGGATGTTTTCCCATTGTACAGATACAGTAGATGTAAAGAACCTTAAAAGTAGAGGCACTATTGTAAATGGAATATCATGTCCGTACCTTGTATAACAAGTAACCACTATGAAAACAATATGCATTGTGTTAATTGTTGAATCAGTTCTACTAATTTGATTTGAAAAATATAAGTAGAGGTGCTAGTAAAAATACATTAAAATAATGAGAAAGTGTGAAGTTCGGCGTCTATATTACCTTTTGTTTTTAATATAACTCATTGAAGCTATATAATTTAGGGGCTTTTTAATTTTTTGTATTTTTGGGGAAGGGTCTACAAGGGTGTTCAGGGTCTCCATACTAGATTGGACTCATAGTGACCCACCTGTTCACAGCCTCTCAAGAGCTGGGATTACAGGTGTGGGCCACCACGCCCAGTCTCAGTTGCCATATCAGCGAGCCCTGGGGGCAGGGCGGGCACAGCAGGCACGGCACGGCACGCCCCAGGATCAAACCCCCGGACCCTGTGCCTACTTGCAGGTGCTTTAATCCACTGAGCTATTTGGCAGGCCCTTAATTTAGTTTTAATAATGATTACATTTAACGGACTTGCAAGATTCTGGAAAATTTAGCAAGTGGCCTTCCCAGGCCAGTGCATGTCTCCCCAACCTGGCACCATTTTGTTTCAATTTTCCACAATGGCAGCCTGGACCTTGGGTCCCCTAAGCATTTGAAAGGGAAGGGAAATTTAGTACACTAAGTGTTGCCAGCAAGTGTGGGCGAGAAGACTAGAAAATAATCCCCTTCTGTGCTGCACCCCAAGGGCTAGCACTGTCCTTGTCTCCAGCGACAGGCATGGAGAGACCACTCAAGACCGGGCTCCTGACACAGACCACACTCAGTTTCTGGGAGGGTCACAGCGGTCTGCTCTGAAGAAAAACATTTTCATATTTCAAGTGTTTACCTCTTCAGTGTCTGAGTGCTCTGAGAGATTCGTACCCGAGCTGCCCGAGGCCTGGGGCATGAGAGAGAACACTTACCTCTTCCCAGCCTGAGCACCTCCCCCTTTCACTCGCTGCAGTAATGTTTAATTAATATAATGAGCCTCTTGCACGTTACAAAAAAAAAAAAAACCTTATTTTTATAACTCAGCCAGGATTTTTCATTTCATTTCCTCTCCTTTGAGACCGCATCCAATTAATTGGTGCATTTTCCCAGGCCCTATCTTTTATCCGAATGCATGGAAGATTGGGGTATCTGTGTGTGTTGTACATGAGGTCTGGAGGGTGTGTGATAGTCTCAGGTTCTTTGTCCTCCCTCGCACTCTTCTAAGCAAATGATCACCAAAGGTGTCTGAGGCCAGCCCTGCCCGGGATCCCAGGCCACCAGATAGCAAGCGAGCTGCATCACTGCAGGGGCTCAGGACAGGGGCTCAGGACAGCGCCTCACTCTGACCCTGGCCTGTGCCTGTGCCGCCTTGCCCTTCACCACTGCCGCCCACACCGGCTGCCCCCTCCACCGCCTTTGGCTACTGGGTGGGTGGGAATTCCAGCGCCTGCCCTGCTCTGGCTGATCCTTTCAGTGTGTGGTTGGGGAGGGCCTTTCCAAGTGAGCTCACAACACAGGCAGAATTCCAGCCTTTAGCTGAATGGATGGGGACACCAAAAATTAGGGCCATAGAACTGCTATATCTAATGTTGTTCCACCCTTAAAATAATGAGAAGGAAAATCATTATTTTCCTCTTGCAAGGAATCTCTAAATTTTCAGATGTTAGCACTTGTAACCTTCTTCTGGGAAACAAAATCATAATACTGTTCTCAGGCCTTCCTGATGTCCTCTGATGATTTTAAAACCCGTTTTCTGTATTTTCCATTTTCTTTCTACTTAAAAAAAAAAAAACAAGGCAGAAGCTACAACGCCCTTTCTGTTCAGGGTGGTCCTTTCTTTAAAAAAAAAAAAAAAAAGAAGGCCCTGAGGGGCAGTTAGGAAAGAGGAAGCAGCTGTACTTGGCTGGGGCAGGGTGGCCACTAGAGGGTTCAGAGTGGCTCTTGTAGCAGAGGCCAACCTAAAAGCCACCGTGTCACCCACTGTCACTCCACAAGGAAACCGTTGTCCTAATGAAGAAAGGAAAAGCATGAGCTTTACCCCCTTACTCAACAGGTAAACAGAGTGAAATGTCAGAAAGAAGGAAACTGCTCAGGGACCCAGGCACTGCAAATGCCAAAGGAGGGCAGCAGGAGGAGGAAGCCCCAGAAGTACCAGACACAGGCTGTTTGCTAAGAAAGGCCTGGAAACTACTGGCATTCCTTAGATATTTCTGCTGTAGTTGTTTTTGCTCTTTCTTTACCCCCCTCCTTTTTCTTCTCCTTTTAAGCCAGTAATTAGTTCTGTTTTTTTGGCTAGTGGTAATGGTTGCTCCGGGCTGACAAGACACCCACTGGTTTTGTTCCACTGGTTTTGTTTTTCAAGATAGTCTTTCAAGCCACTCAGAATTTCTTTTTTTAGCTCTTTGCTTGTGATTGAGCTGCTGGAGAGAGTTCATCCCAACCCCTGGGGACTCTGTTCCCAATTCAGTGACCCCTGGTGGAGGAGGAACCTGCCCCTCTTCTCTGAGAAGCCTCTTGGCCTTTTCTCTGCAGCTACAATGACGGTGTCATCGTTAGAAGAGTTTGCAGATTTTCTACACACATTCTCAGGTGCTTTGAGGATGAACAGATTCATATCTTCAGGGAAAGAGGTTAAAACCGCCTGAGATGGTCGAGTGCGATCACGTAGCT
This sequence comes from Ctenomys sociabilis, assembly GCA_004027165.1. Lineage (NCBI taxonomy): Eukaryota > Metazoa > Chordata > Mammalia > Rodentia > Ctenomyidae > Ctenomys > Ctenomys sociabilis. The sequence goes on from PVKA01008959.1 coordinate 49,966, forward strand.
ACAGCTGCAGCATTGAATAAAGGTGCCACAGGCCACACGTGGCTACTGAAACTGAAGTTAATTAAAACTAATACAGCTAAGGCTTCACCTCATTGGCTGGTGTGAACAGAGTCATATTGGGCACGCTACCCTAGGGCCTTTGAACATTAACATAACAACAATTGAGAGGCTGTTGCCCACATTCTTGTTCCCCAGTTTTGTGTAAACCAAGAAGCAAGCAAATGGGGGAGGGGTGATCCCTTGCTGAAAGAAAGTCTTCAGTTCTTTGGGTGGTGAGGTTGCTCACTGACCAGACATAAAGAAATGGAGTAATATAGCATTGAATGGTGTGGGAACTATTTTTTGTCAATCAAAAAGAGCACCCTAGTTCTGGAGGAGCTCAGTAGTACAGTGCTTTCCTATCACTTCTGAGACCTTGGATCTTGCCTCCAGTACTAAGTAACAGGCATCCTAAGGAAATACTAAGTAATGGCAATAAAAATAATAGCTATTCTTAGTGGGCTCAAGTGCCTGCAAGCAGATGCAGAGGTCGGGGGTTCGACTGCCAGGCCTGCCCTGCCAGCCTGGCCCCCAAAGTGTGCTGAGATGGCAATTGAGACTGGAAGTGGTGGTGCGTGCCTGTAATCCCAGTTTTTGGGAGGCTGTAAACAGGTGGATCGCTGGGAGTCTGATCTAGTACCCTGAACACCCTGTAGACCCTTCCCTAAAATACAAAAGTAATAATTGATAATAGCTGTTATAGTTGTCATTCTCATTATTGTCAGAAATGAGACAAGAACAGAAATGGAAGGTCCTATACCAGCTCAGCTTCACAATCCTCGAGTGTGTGGTGCTCCTTAGGAAATCTTTCCTGCGATGGCGACCTTGGGAAGAGCTATCGCAGTGTCACCTCATTTCCTTGACCTCCTCGTGGCAGCGATGTACAGAAAGTAGGCAGCACCTTCTTGGACTCATACAAAAGCACAGAGCTCTGCCTGGGTTATATGAGTGGAGAGAGCAGACCTTTACTCTGGGTTCAAGATCAAGTTCCAGAGGGAATAAGTCAAGGTCCTTTCTTTTCTTTTCTTTAGGACAGGGTCTCACTACGTAGATTGGACTCGTACTGATTCTCCTGTTACAGCCTCCCAAGCGCTGGGATTACAGGCATACACCATCACTCCCAGTGTCAATCAGTTTCAGCCTGCCCTGCAGGAGGGGCCGGCACGGCACACCAGGGATCAAACCTGGCCTCTGCGATCTGCCTGAGCAGGTGCTTACATCCGCTGAGTTATCTGGCCAGCCCAGCTCAAGGTGCTTAATGTTCAGATTTTACAGCTGGTCTCCATCCCATTAAATGTGAGCAGGTGTGCATGTTAGCGCCTTGCTGAGGCTGGTATGGAATGACCTGTGCTGCTCAGGAAACTCCAGTAGAGTGGAAAAGCAGAGCTGTGATTCACTATGGACGTGCACAGGGGAAGACCAAGTAAGGTGTGGGTGGGAAAGGTGGGTGGATAGCTGGGGAGAAATCAAAGGATTAATGAATGAATTGACGTCGATGGGCTTGGTTTTTGACAGTGTGCTAGCAGTGACTCAGAGTTAGAAAGCAATTCCCTCAGTTCATCAAAAGACCAGGTGGGACCGACGGCAGCAGGCAGTGTGGACATGGGCTTGGCACTGATTGAACTGCCTGCAGGAGGAGGTTGCTGTGGTTTGGCTGGGGCATAGCTACTGCGGATGTAAGCAGAGGAGCAGCTCGCACTTTGGTTCCTGACGAATGAGGACCAGAAGCAGTTTGGCTTGTTCTTCTAAAAAGCCAATTTTCAAAGGATAGTTTCAACTACAACATGAAACAATAGAGGCCCTTCTTTCAGGAAGGTAGGAAAACATGTCTGTTGGAGTCTCTTTAAAGGGAGGGACAACAGTAGAGAGGAGCTATCACCCCTTTTGCTAGATTTATTTATTTATTTATTTGCTATGCAGCTCAAACTCATAGTGATCTTCCTGTCTCAGCCTCCCCAGTGCTGGGATTACAGGCGTGCCCCACCACACCTGCTTACAGTGGCCAACACAGCATGTAGCACTGGGGATCAAATACATTTTCTTGTGCTTGCCAGGCAAACTTTTAGACTGCCAAGTGTATCCCCAGCCCTGTCATTCCTTTTTTTGAAAACCAGGAGTGGCTGAGCTCCCCAGCCTTGTATGAGTTAAGAGTGAGGGGCAGAACTATCCATGAAGGTTGACATAGAAAAACAAATAAAAAACATTTCCAAAGGAAAGAAAAAAACAGTTCTACGTACGCTTTCTGGGAAAACGAGGCCTAAAACCTTATGTGTCCACAGAACGTTCTGTTGTAAATGTTGAAAACATCCTGCTGAGTTCATCCCAAGTCGCTATTTCCCTTAACTGGTTGTTAATTTGAGGACCTTAGCAGAGATAGACTGACCTTGGGAGGGGCTGGCTTATGTTTTAAGTGTGACCTGTACTGAGAGACTACACCTCCTACAGCACTAAATACTCTTTCAGATGGCTGTTCTAGTAGGAGGGCAAGAAGCTAGCCAGGAGATGTGTGTGCTGGACAGATGGTGTCTCTGGCTTTGTGATAGCCAGGAGGATCGAGCTGGTGATTTATTCCAGGGTTCAGGAAGGTGGAGACACAACCAAACCCGTTGCTGTTGGGCCGGCCGCAGTCATGTGGTCATGTGACTCTGAAGGAGCCGCAGCCAGATGGGGCCGTAAGTTGCCAGGTGAAATATCAAGAGGCTCTTCCTAGAGACTGCAGCAGGTTGACACGCCTGAGCGACCCCCCCTTCCCCGCACTTCCTCCCCACCCTTTTGAACCCCTGTTGTTCTTGTGCAGTCCCATGTGATTGTTTTTTCCGTAACTTTGGCAACAACAGATGTTTTGAGTCAAGGACTCAGCAAATGCCTGCCAAATACGTCAAGTCCAGGAGGAGAGGGATTGTGGCTCTGGGACAGTTTTTCTTCATTCTCCTTCAGCAACAGAACAAACTTCCTCTCCATTGTCTTTTTGTTGGAAGTTATCTATGATCAGCATTTCAGCCACCTGGGGACTTTTCCTTAAAGTCCAGGTAAATCTATAGAGTAACTCCTCCCCTACCATGCCTGGCCTTTGCTCCATCCTAGTAGGCTTGAAAGAATTTTTCAGAGAATAGTCTTCATTTATAGCTCATGACCCATCTCAGCATCTATGTATGAGCACCATGACTTAACAGACTAAAGCATTTAGCTTAAAAGAAGGGTCAGTAGCGATCTCCCTATAACCAGAACCCCAGAGAGGAGATATTTTTAAAGGGGAAAGGACTATGTTTCCTGAGGAAGCAACAGTTAAAAGATCTTAATTCTTCATAAGTCAAAATGATAGTTTCAAAGTCAAATGACAGAAATTGGCTTTGTTCCATCAGGGATAAAAGCAGAAATGTATCTAAATAGCAGCAGGAAAACTTAAACTTAAAACCAAATGTACGAAGCTCCCGACAGTGAGGGCAGTGACCTCAGCAGTGCGTTGCTGATGCGGCCCGGCCCGAGGAAACTTTTCCTCCAGGGACCGTGAAAAGTGGAGGACAGACAGTGTTCCCAGGTACACCTCAGCCTCTTTCTCAGAGGCAGGTCTGGCAGGTTCCAAGTGATCACCTGAGGTCGCTTTGCCCCAGGGCTGTGTCACATTTCATTTCTTCCGCTGTAGTCAGGCACAGAGGCCTGCGGCGAGGTGTGTGATGGATAGCTTGAGGCTGGCTGATTTGCGGAGTGCATGCCGGAATGCATGTCGGCAGATCTGGTCATCAGTCCTGCCTAGGGGAAGATCTATGCTCTCTCCTCTGGCCAAACCATATGCATTTTTGAGTCTTGGACCATCTTTCCTAGGTTGTCAATGGTTTTTCTACCCTTTTAACTTTGCATAGGAGACAGTGTATACAATGATAGCAATAACTTTTATTAAGCTCTTCCTGTGTTCTTACTGGGCAGAGAACTTTAGATGGCTCCTCTGTACAACTCTGTGCAAATACTATTATTTTGTCCATTTGATTGATGGAAATACGAGAGCTTTGAAAAGCAGGGCCTCTCATGCCAGGATTATAGCCCAGAGAAGAAACCATACCGCGGTGAGTTACTCAGTCTCGTTAGGGCTCAAACCTTAGTTTCCTCACTCTATAGCATTGATAACAAAACTTTAAAAAGAGTTTCCAGCGATAACAAATAGTTCGCTGCAGCATGCATACCATGGGCTCCCTACCACTGCTGTACAGTGAAGGTCTTGTATGCATTACTTCCACTTTCTGAGCTCAGTCCTCTGAAAATAATACAGACTGCACATCTCCATAGGGCAGATTCCATAAGATGAAGTCTCCAGTGTAGCATTTGACATGTAGGAGATGTTCAGTTTGTTCATCCTCTTCCCCCTGCCTTTGCTGTCCCTTTCCCCAGGCTTTTCCTGATTTGAATTATTCCTTCATAACATCCCTGGTTCTAATCAGACCTCGCTCAGTGACAGGCAGGGACATTTTGCAGCTCAGTGTCCCTCTGACTGATGTCGACTGCTAATTCCTTAAATTTACATATCATCTTTCTTCCCTGGAGCTCATAGCACTTAACAGACAAGTGGGGCACAAATGATTTAACTAAGTGAAATCCAGAGGCCTGCTTGTCTGGAGGTTCTGCAGCCGGGTGGATTAGCTCAGATGGCAGCGCTGAATTACGATCCTTCAGCTGCTCGTGCTTCACACGCCACCAGCATTAACTCCCTGGTCTAGCAGTGGCCTCTAAATCATGCACAGTGATTATCATCCCGCTGAGAGGGAAGGGGAAGAAAAGACATGAAAGGAGAAGGGGGGCTACTGAGGGTCCCCAGGAGAGGCTGGACCCGAGACCTTTGGCAGTGACAGGCTGGGTCAATACAAGAGACCCAGGTAAAATCCAGCCCGCACCTTCCTCACCACCCAGCACACATTTCACTTACCCAGCTCCACCCTGCACTGCCCTGCACTGAGTGCGCATTCGCACAAGTGACAGTATTTCTGCCAAGAGATTCTCAGGCAGCAAGTGGGTCTTATTTGTGAAGCTATGAAGGAAGAAGGCTGAATAATAAGTCTCTGAAGTCTGGTTTCCTTTATAGCCAAGGTGGTGGAGTCCATCACTGGGCTTGGAAATTACAGAGAGCATAGGAACCTCTCTGCTGCTCTGCCGAGTGTCTCGGCTCATCGGGTACCTCCACAGGCCACCCTGTTATTAACTCACCTCCCCTTTGGAGGGGGTTTTGGGCTCAGGAGAATGGAAGGAATTGTGAAGGGCTTGTGTGAATCCAAAAGATTGCCAGAGGCTAACTGATTGTCCCTCTGGGATCACAATATGTAGCTTCATAGCACTGTTCATCTGTGTGTCCTTCATTCGTTCATTCATTAATTCATGTATGTGTGCATGCAAGGGAATAACATTTTGGAGGGAAAGGAAAGGCTGTATTAAACTTTCTACGAGGGCCAGGGAGATAGCTCAGTGGAATAAGTGCTTGCCTACCAAGCACAAGATTCTGAGTTTAACCCCTGGTGTCACCAAAAAAAAAAAAAAAAAGAACCGGGCATGGTGGTGCAGGCCTGTAATCCCAGCACTCGGGAGCTGAGGCAGGAGGATTGTTGTGAGTTCGACACCAGCCTGAGCTATAAAGTGAGCTTAAGGCTAGCCTGAACTGCATAATGAGACCCTGTCTCAAAAAGACTAAATAAATAAATAAACAAATAAACTTTCTACGCATAAAGTCAGAATGCTACAATCTTACTGTGGTGATAAGAAGGGCTTCCAGCAGACAGTCAAACTGTAGGGCCAAGAAGCGTGGGTGGTTGCCTGCCTTCACCCAGAGAAAATGCCCTTCTGTCCCTTAAAGGCAGGTAAAATCAGTGATCCCATCATTAAATGCTCAAGTTGTAAAAAGAGGAAGAGGATTAGTATTGTTTGTGTAGAATGGTTAGAAATTCAATAAAATCATGAAAAAAAGCATTAGAAAAAATACAGAATCTCAAAAATCAGAAGCTAGGAATTCAACAGTGGTTGTTGTATTACATATTGCTGGGCTGTGAATGTAGCTCAGCGGCATAAGTACTTGTCTGGCAAGTGCAGGGTCCTGAGTTCCATCCTTGGTACTGCAAAAAAAAAAAAAAAAAAAAGGTTGTGCTAATATTACATACTGTTGTCTTCAAAGTAGTTGTTCAGAATTACCAGATATAAGCATGCAAAATTAGTCAAAAGATTAAGCATTAACTATTCCTTTCAATAAACCAACAGAAATTAGTAGAACAAAAAAAGAAAGGTTAGGAAAACAAGTGGCATGAGGGATGTGCTAGTGGAGAATTGGGGATGAAGAATCAAGGGAAGGGGGGAGAAGGCAGCAGCAAGCCCAGGGGAAACTGTGTCCTGCCGAGTGGGGTTGGTTACAAGGTCTTGGCCAAGGCAGGTAGCTGAAATAGAAGAGTGCACTGCAGAAAGATGGGAAGCCCTCGGTCTAAGTGGGACCATTCAATAGACACGATGCGTTCATCTTTGTGGGCCTCGATTTCTTCATCTCAAACAAAGATGAATAACTCATAGCTTGAGGTAGCTGAGATAAGGCATGCTGATGTGCTTTGTAACCTGTGAAGCAATATGCAAATATGAGTTGTAATTATTACCACTAAGGGTGGTAGCGAAAGATCTGATGGGGGAGTGTAGATTTAGAAGATCACTGGGTGTTACTTGTGATATCTAGATCTCCTCCCTCACAGACCCCCATCATTAAAATTCTCTCCTGGAAACTGCTGCCTCTTCGTTACCTGTGCTGCCTGGGCCTTGAAGAGGTCAGGTATTGTGGGATGTGAAGATGAGAGCTAGAATCCCACATAGGATCCTCCACAGGGCTCCTTTGACCCCTGAAGCAATAAACCTAGAGGGTCTGACAACAGACAGGGTCTCAGGGTAGCCAGAAATGTGGGCCGAGCGCATGGGAGTTGACAGGGAAGGAGCTCTTCCTGTGCAGCTGACAGAAGGTCTGTCTAATCGCTCACCTGGATCTCAGCAGGAAGGATGACAACCCAGCAGTCAGGCACTGACTCAGGGCTCTGAAGTCCTAGGCTGCCCTTCCCCAACAACCCCAGGGTATTCACAGTCCTTAAGGAGTGAGAAGACTATGCACATTGCAGGCTAACATGGCCTCACGTTAATGCGACGCTGAGGTGTCCAGTGCGCCTGCATTCCACGCTGGCACGTGACATGCCCCTCTCTTTCTGGGCTGAAGGCAGATGGTGAGAGCCCCTCCTTGGGTGCTCCTTGCCCTCTGCATGAATGGCCAGAGTTCCACACGCACTGGAGTCACAGGTACCAACATTAGCACCCGTGCCTATGAGGCATAGGTCTCCCAGTGGTAACAAGACCTCAGCTGAAGCGTAAGAGTCTGATTATTTAAAACTAATCCACCAGAAGGGTCATTCTCCAAACGTTCAGGCAGGTGAGGCCATCGTTTCATAGACTGTGTATGTTCTATGCCCAACACATAGCCTCTGTTAATGCTAGGAACCTTATCTTTGGCATTGGACCTGTGTGTGTGCCTGGCTGCTCGACAAGGGCCAAGTTCATGCCCCCTAGGGTGTATAAAGGGTGGAGTGACATATCTCCCAAATGACCCTGCTCAGCCAGCCCCTGTTCTGCTTGAAGTTGACACTGGCTCTTGAGCTGCGGGTCACTGGAGTCCAGGGATCATCTAGCAGCATTGGCAGAGACAGAAAGTTTTAAATGACTTCCATTTGGACAGTGACCAGGCAAGATGACCAAGGCCTGAAGCACAAACCACCAGTCACCCCCCTGTCTTAACAGCCACCTCAGCCCCTGTAAACCGTTCCTTGTAATCAGCTCATTAGACCGCACTGGCCCTGTGGCTACGCCTGTGATGACTAAGATGTGAGTCTGGCCTCCCAGAATGTAGGGAGAAAAGGCAAGCCCATACTCAACCAGTCAAGACATAAGACCGATGTGAAACAGGAGGGCACTTTGTGATTTAGAAAGGGATTCAGGAGGGAACAGCATTGGCCTGAGTGCTCTGAGGGAGCCCTAGCAAGAGCTAAGGCCTTTTGGAACAAGAACCTGTAGCAGTCCCCAACTTTCCCCTGCAGCTCTAAACAAGCGTCTTTCCCTGGCATTTACCAGGAGTTACTGTTTGGGTTTGTCTCCCCAGATGACAGGAATTTCCTGCGGATGCAGAGTGACAGCAGGCAAACGGGCCAGTACGGGCGCATTATCAGCCCGCCGGTGCACCTTCCCCGGAGCCCCGTGTGCCTGGAGTTCCAGTTCCAAGCCTCCGGCGGCCGCGGGGTGGAACTGCAGGTGGTGCGGGAAGCCAGCCAGGAGAGTAAGCTCCTGTGGGTCATCCGCGAAGACCAGGATGGCCAGTGGAAGCATGGACGCATCGTCCTGCCCAGCTACGACATGGAGTATCAGGTGCATTGGTGCGGGCAGTTGGTGGGGAGGTGCTAGGGAATGGCTGTGAACCCGGCTCCTGCAGTGGAGAGGGCCGCGCCGTTCATCATTAAGGACTCAGTTAAGGCCTGCTGTTTTCATTGTGCTTCTCCTGTCGCCATGGCAACTAAATGACACTTATTTGTTATTCAGAATGTGCCTATCTCTACACCCAGACTTGGTTCTTTGTTCCTCCTATTGCCTTTTATATTGCTGAAATCTCCTCCAACAAATGTTTCTTCTCTCCATTTTATTTTAGATTGCTATCAAGTAGGCTGACAAAGGCACACAAAGCACAGGGAAATAAACACAAACAAACCCTCCACACACCAGGGAAGGGGCTGTGGAACCCCTGGCCGTGCAGAGATTGGGGGGCACAGATGTGGTTTGCAGTCCTCCTTGGCCAGTGGACCCCAGAGCCCTACCCACTGCTGGAATTGAGCTGCAGTAATCTATGCCCCACGGAGCAAGACACTGAGGCACAGGTGGGCGCATGCAGCGGTAGCCGCGAGTCAGGGAGGAGTAGATGCCCTGTGGACGAGGTGACTGAGAAGCAGCCAGAGAATTAACCTGCTCCTCCCCCGGCTAGGAGCAGCAACAGATGGCTGCAGAGGAAGCCAACTGCTCCTCCGCCCGCCACAGGATCCTCACTGGTTTCCAGAGAGAACAAGGAGGGAGAGAATGAAAAAGGACTTGAGATTGCAGAGCACAGCGCCTCCAGGAACAGCCATCAGCCACCTCTGCCTGGGTTCCCACTCACTAACCTAATTCGTGCCTTCTAGTTACCTGTTTGCATTTTTATCCCACCTACCAGCCTGTGAGCTTCACCAGGCAGAGGTTGTCATTCATTTTGTTACTGTCCTCGTGCCTGGCACATAGTAGGTGCTCGGTGAGCCACCAGAAAAGGGTAAAGCATTTCCCTCCCAGTTGAAATAATAGGGACCCAAGGAATGCCGTCTACAAGGAAGTCCAAACCTGTGAGCTGCATTTCTCACATTACCCTCACCTGCTCATGTCCCCTGAATTTTCATGCCTGGTCCCTGGGCATTTGAAAGATTAATGAGAAAAGAACCTCAGAAATAGCAAGAGAAGTTTCAGCACACCTTCACTGTGCTCCCTTAAAACATTCTAGTTACTGGACAACAATGTCTGCCACCTTATTACATTTTCTTACACCCTCAAATAGGCATGTGATTTGAACCAGCTCTTTAAGATCTCAGTTGCTAGTGCCATGTGTTCAACAGATGTGTGCCAGGTGCAGTAACAAGCACATGCATGCGCACACACACGCATTCAGCTGCAGCTAACAGAAAGTTGGAAGTCTACGTCTGGACCAAGAACTTTAGCTGACCATGTTTCTTGTTCTTCTGGCTTCTAGATTGTGTTCGAGGGAGTGATAGGAAAAGGACACTCAGGAGAGATCGCCATTGATGATATCCGGATAAGCACCGATGTCCCACTGGACAGCTGCATGGGTAGGTGGCTACTTGTCTCTTTGTGACTTTTCTAAATAAGACACCGGGGGCTGGGATGGACAGGAGCCATTTCCAAACACAGTTGTTCCAATGAGTAGGTAGGCACCAGGCTGCGCAGGCAAGGAGGTGCAGGCAGTCATAGCTCGGACTGACGTCAGGGTGGAAGGGTTGGGACAAAGGCTTCTGTCCATGTTCCTGGGCAGAAGTAGATGTGCGCTAAGTACGTGGGGATTCAGGGTGCCAAGACCCCATCATGAAACGCCAGTTTTTAGCAAAGAAAATACTACAGAATGAAAGCAGCTGCCAGTCAGTATTACATGCTGGAAAGGTTTGATGGATTTAATAGAAGCCTTCAGTGGCAAGCAAAAATAGCCCACTGTTATATAAGAGTAATAACACAATTACCCAAGGCATTCTTTTACATGAATGAATTTCAGAGGACGTTATAGCATGAAGGAAGGTGGTACATTTTGCTTTATATCTCCTACCTCTCATGCCCAAGACCCTGGAGTCACAGCAGGATACACCCACACCAGGTGATCAACGCAGGAGGGTACCACCGCGGCCACCATGGTCACAAGTACGGAATAGCAACAGGACCACGTACTGTTGCAGGGTCATCCCAAGAGCACCCTGACCATTTTTGCTCAGAGAGACAGACATTTCCGAGTAAGAGAGAACTCCTGAGGAGGACAGGAACCTGCTTTCAGTTAGTGCAGCGTCTGTAACAAGTCCCCAAGGCCCACAGGTCCCTGTTGTGTTTTGCCTAATGATGTCAGAAGCAACTGAGATCGC
>PVKA01008960.1:0-70537 GCA_004027165.1 Ctenomys sociabilis
CAAGGAAGAAGGAGGAGGGGGAGAGAGAGATAGAGAAGGAGGGAGGGAGAGGGGTAAAGACTGAGATAGGAGACAGGGCTGGAGGAGAGGAGAGAGAGAGGAAGGGAGAGGGAGGGCGAGAGAGGTAGAGACTGAGACGGGACAGAGTGGGAGGAGGAGAGAAAGAGGGAGAGAAAGAAAGGGAGAGGGAGGGAGAGAGAGGGAGAGGAGAGAAGGGGAGAGGGAAGGAGAGGGTGATGGAGAGACAGACAGACTGTGACCTCATTAGATTTTTTTTTTTTTTTTTTTTTTTGTGGTGCTGGAGATTGAACTCAGGACCTTGTCCTCTCCAGGCAGGCATTTATTCTACTGAGAAAGCTGTACTCAGGACTCCTGCTACCTTGGCTGGGTATGGGCAGGCTGGGTGACGGGGATCAGTGCCTTCATGTAGTAGGTAGTCTGACACCTCAGGGCGCCAAAAGCCTGCCCCTCTTTGTGGAGTAAGCAGAAAATACCAAGGTGGACCTTGGTGAAGTCAGCTGATGGGGACGCGGCTGAGCCATCACCTCTGTAGTCTCTGCTGGTGTGGATTGCCCCCAGGACTGGCAGCACCTCTGAAAGTCCTCTGTGTGAAGATTACCATTTTTCAGACTCCATTGTGCCTTCTTTCTTCCTTCTGGGGGCTTCCTCCCCTGCACTGTGTTTGGGGGCGACCAGCGCAGGCAGGCGGGAGGTCCCCTGTCCTGCCCCCACTGAGCTGGGGCAGCCCGGCCCCCATCCAACTGGGGCAGCTGGCTCTGTGAAGACTATTGTGGTGTCTTGACCTCCTGGGGTCTCAGACCCATGACCTCTTCTTCAGCTGCAACTCACATCATTCCAGGAAGCTGCTTTTCATTGTCCTACCCATAAACATCTTTTCGAGACTCCCTTCCTGTTCAGTGCAGCACTCAATTCAGATTGCTTTTGAATTATGGAGCCTGCAGCCATCCTCCTGCTAGAACGCCAGCCTGAGCACACTGCTGAGCTCATCTTGCCTCTTGCTTGTTGCCTGACACACAGTCTGCACTCAGTGAATATCTTCCAAGTGGTTGAGTGACTCTCTGAATGAACAGATATGCTCTTGTGCACTCAGGGCCTGGCAGAAAGGGGGGCTTTCTGGACTAAGTTCGTGGAGTGCGGGTTGGGGCTGAATCTGTGAAGAGTGTCAGGAGCGTCTCGCTGGATGTGCTCAGCCACCCACCTTCCCCAGCTCTCGCCAGCCAGCAGCAGGAGCCTGGTGTGTGTAGCACCCCTTCTCAGGGCGGCTTCTTGACTGTTCTGTCCATCTTCACGCCCAGATGCCTCCTGAGTCTGCTGAGAGCTTCGAAGGTGCAGAGCAGAAGCCGAGCTCCTCCCATCTGTGTTCCTTGAGAGGGTCAGTGTCCTCCCCACCACCCTTAGTGGCCACGTTACATTCATCAAGCCCTGGAGTTTTATTCCAAAGATGTCTCCTGCAGCTGGAGCAGGTTTGGAGCGGTGAGCTGTCCATCGCACACCTGGTCACTCCTGGAGCTGGACACTCCCTTTGGTCCAGGCTATATCAGTACGGGTGTGAAAATGCTCCTCTTTTCTGAGGTCTTTTACAGAAAACAGTCCTTAAAGGACAGAAGTCTAGAGCAGCTTCACAGTCCACAAGAAGGGGCCACATGGAGGGGAACCCTGAGCACGGCTGTGGCAGCACCCCTCGTTCTCTGGCCCCTCAGCGAGCTCTCCTCACTTTGTTCTGCAGCTCCCTTGAGCTCCTCACTGTAGGCCCAGAGGCAGGCGGCTCCAATTTCCAATCCTATTTTCCTCAGTCACTCGTGATTAGCCGGTTGGAGGGGACAGAAAAGACACACCTTAAGTCAGTTCTCTCCATCTTTATTTCTTTGTTGATACAAGATGGTAGAAACAATACCAGCAGTCCCTGCTCTGCATTAGCATAAGATGTAGGCAAAAGAGTGTGTGTGTGACATACAGGAAAGGACGGGACACATCAGTGGGTTCCCTGGTGACTAAGAGCAGGCCTTGCCTTCGGACAACGCATCAGGCAGGGGTGCAGTTCCGAGGCAGGAAAACGGTTCCTTTGCAGCCTGCAAGTGCACAGCTGATGGACCGAGGCCCAGGCCTTCTGCCACTCGCTCCCCCTCAAGGTCTGCAGCAGGGAGAAGGGGGTTAGCACCCGCATGGGTACAGCCAGGCTTACCCGCAGGGCCAAGCAAGGCAGTGAGTAGGGTGCAGACACTGTGTCCCTTTGTTCTGTTCCCTAAGCCTCTTCTCCACTCACGGTCACCTCAGCTGACACAGAAGCCCCAGCTGAAGGGTGCTGCTGATCACAGACAGAGCGATACCTCCAAAATAAAATTGCCACTTGGGACTCTCCAGGTGACAGCGCCAGCCAGCCCCAGCTCACACTGCTGCATTCTCTCCTCTCCCACGTGGCAAACATCTGAGAGCTAGTCTTATGGGATGCTGAGAAGAGTGCTAGACTTGGTGACTCAGGCAAGAAGCTGCAGGACCAGGAAGGAGAGAAATGAGTAGAAGTCTTATATTCTGATTAGAAGACAGTTCGCAGGAGTAGACATTCAAGTAGGAATTCCTTTAATACCTGGCACACCTACCTCAGCCTTGTCTTGATGCCACCAGGACTTGGCTGCTAGTCTGTAGAGTTTCACTGGGCGCAAGCACATTTAATGGTGACAGGGGCCGTCTGCCCTGGGCTGACCGTCCTACCATTACAAGGATGCTTTGTCATATAAGTTCTCTCAGTGGGGTCCTGCAGACAGTGGGTCAGGAGGTGGGGGAGAGGGCAGTGAGGCCAACGCCTGTGTGGTGGGCTCTGCTCCAAGAGCAGATGAGGCAGGACAGGCGGCTCAGGCCTAGCTTGTATAAGCATCTCGGGGCCAAAGGGCTGCTGTCGTCAGCTGGTGCCTAGGCCTGGGCCAGATGGCAGTGGAGGAGCCTGGAGTTGATGCCCGTAAGGAAGGTATTTGGGGTGCGGGTTCTGGGCAGATTGTTCTGAGTGGGAATATAAAGGCTGTGCTCACAGAGTTGTTGCTGACTACCTGTGAGAACTGGGGAGCCTGCAAGGGCAGACCCTTGGGATCAGCGAGGCCCCCAGTGTCAAATATCAGAATAGAGAAAATAAAGGCACGTGGTGAATGAGGGTGGCAGCGCCTTCCTGCTACACTGAAGCAAGCAATGACTTTCTGTGGCTGGACTGGGAGCACCTGCATCTCTCCACCTCTTCCCAACCTTGCAAACAAGTCCACAAGCCCTGAACTCATACCACCAAGGTGCCCAGAGTTTCGCCCTGGCTCCTGCAGTTCCCACCTCCTTCCCAGCATCCAGTTGCCCTGAGCCTATGTTCATGGGCCTGCCCTGTGAGAGACTTGAGGGTGGGCTGTGGGGGAGTATCCTGCAGGATGCTGGTGCTCAGGAAGTGCCAGCGAGAGCTCTGCAGTGGGTACTCCTGGGAGAAAAGCTCCACTGTTTCTCATCTACTCAAATGCCGCCCCTCCTTCAGGATGAAAGCAAACTTCTCTGAACCTTCTCCAGCCCATTCAAATTTCCTTGGCTTCTCTAAATTCTGGGGTCTTATGGTATAAAACACACTGTTGGGTACATGTATATTTGCTTTCTTCCTCTCGAGGGCTGTGTAAAACTGGAAATAAGCTTGACTTCTGGTCTGTGTCTCCCCTAAGCCTCTGTGTCCCAACACCGGGGAGAGCAGGGTTAACTAGGCCTTGCTGGGTCTCACTGCCAGGAGCTGCTCACGAGCCCCGGAAAACAGATCTGTGGCTCAGGTGGATGCTGGCAGAGATTTGCTACCCACTCCCACCCACACCAGGAGGGCGTCTGCACACCCACCCAGGAACTTAGGTCTCAGAGAGACCCCTGTGGGGAAGGCAGCAGCCTTCCCTCCATCCCTGCTGGAGACTTGGCCTGTCTGCCTTTGATTTTTCCTACCCTTCCGCAGTGGGGCTCAGAGTAACCTGTGATTATAACCAGACTTTTGGACATAGTTGCTGTAGAATTAAACAGTGCTTGTCCTGCACTTAAAGAAGAAAAAAAGAAAAGATCAGAGTAAAACAAAACGATTTTTTTATCTCATTTCCTTCCTATGTCCATCTTCGAATTTGCTGTTTTCCCACTGAGCTAACTTCTTTGTGAAGAGCAGCTACAGTCATCCGCAGCGGAGTTTGCTAATTTTGCTGCCCAGCCTGTGGGCAGCACAGCAGCCTGTCACCTGCCTTCTTCAGTGGCTTCAGGCTCCCATGTTCCCCAGACTAATCTGTCATCATCTCCAGGTGATGTTCCAGGCCAGTTAGTGTAGAAATGGCCACACTGAGCTGAAGGAGGGCAAGCGTGGCAGAGAAGACGGAGAGGCCGCTCACGAGCCATTTCATTTCCATGGTTGTTTATAAAAAACTTGTGTTTATTGCCTCATGGAAGGAGCAATGAGGGGACAGTGGCCTCAGTGGCGGAGAGTGCAGCTGGAACTCATCTGCTCCAGGTGCAGAGCGCCTGTCTGTCTGGTGAGAGAAGCTCGCCTGGGCAGCAGGGAGGCATCGGCTCCTGCCTGCAGCCTCATGTTTTATGACTGCCTGTATTGTTTTGTCTTTCTTTCTATGTGGTCATCTCTAAGAAACACTGTGTGATCTCCTTGTAACTAAATACAAGAAAGCCTTTGTGTGTGGTGGCGCACATCCATCCCTTCAAGGCACCCCTTCAACCTTGCACTTGCGTTGGTGAAGGGCAACAAGGTCCTCCTGTCCTGCCTAAAAAGGACTCCCTTTTCTCCCAGACACTCACTGCAACGTGCAGGCTTCACCTATACCTGGTCAGCTGTGCGGGAATTGCGCAGTGGCTGAGCTGCAGCTGAGCACAAACTAACTTTCTCTTTTCTTTTCTTCCCCTCCCCCCAGGATTATACCTTAACCATGTATTTTCAACAATACTGGAGAGATAAAAGGCTCGCCTATTCTGGGATCCCTCTCAACCTCACGCTTGACAATCGAGTGGCTGACCAGCTATGGGTTCCTGACACATATTTCTTAAATGACAAAAAGTCATTTGTGCACGGAGTGACAGTGAAAAACCGCATGATCCGCCTACACCCCGATGGGACGGTGCTGTACGGGCTCAGGTCTGTCTGCCTCTTTGGGGCCAATTTCGCAGTTGCATGGTGTGTACTGGCATTGGATTTCTCCCTGGAGGTGACGGTAGTGAGCGAAGCCCTGTCCTCAGATTAATTAGGAAGCATCCATGAAACACTTGGAGCTCTGCAGAAGAAAAGAAATTCCTCACCCTGAGATTTGGGGCATTGCTGTGACTAAAAATAGCCACCACGCAGTGACGAAGTGGCCTCCGTGGATGGGTTGTATGTAATTGGGTTGCCATATCTGAGAACGCAGATTCCCCCAGGATGGATTTCCCACATCATAGCCACAAAGGCCTGTAATTAATATTGCCCTGACACTGCAGAGGCTTTCATAAACTTCTCTCAAAGCTATTTGACAGCTGAAAAGATGTCTGCTATGCAGATTATAAGGTATAGTCTCCGCGGAGCTCCATTGAGCTGAGCTGCGGATATTTATGGGAATGACTGAGAACTCCTGGAGGAAAAGCAGCTCTCAGCAGGTCTTACAGTGCAGTTGCTACAGCCGAGAAGCCAGGCTGCCTTCTGAGCTCTGAGAAGGTGGCCTGGGTCTCCCCGGGTGCCTGAGAACCACCAGCCTCCTGAGGATGGTTATCTAACCTCCATCAACACTGGCCACTACTTACTTTGAACTTTGCTTGGCTAAATAATGCTCTGCAAACACTTTATCTCTTCCACTGCTTCACCTGAGTTTTGTTTTGATGATAGTGTATGTGTGTGTGGGTGTATGTGTATGTGTCCCTGCTTACACAAGTCCATTCTAGGAGTGGCTCTTAGTTCTAAATGAAACACATATGGTTATCAGGAAGAAATATGTCTCAAGCTGTTGTGAATCTATAGCCTTTTAAGAAGATCCATAGCTAAAGGTGGAAACACAATGATGCAAACTGAAATCCACACTACTGTGACCTTTACTGCCTCCAGATGAGCAGAGGGAGCCTCTGAGCTTCCCCTTAGGTAGAAAATGCTGAATGATGTTCTCAGAACCCCAGGATTAGAGAAGATTTTAGGGCTTCTACTGAATCAGAGCTTTTCAGCTCTGGAGGAAGAACTAACACATGTCAGCCAAGATCCCAGGACTTCATCAAGAGCCTATGAAAGTTCTTTGGGAAATGTTGAGCATTTTATAATTTGAACAGATACGATTGTAGAATTATGGGAATTCAGTCAAGCACATCATGTGTGCAAAAGGTTAGCCAGAAATCTTATGACTGTGAAGAGAGGAGTCATTTGCCTGCCCCCAAAAGGGGGCTGTGCACATGTATGCATGCCTGTGTCTGCATGTTGTGCCGATGTGCATGTGTGTGTGCTCATGTGTGTGTGTGCCCACGTGCATGTGTTGTGTGTGCATGCATGTGTGTGTGTATATGTATGTGTTTATGTGTGCGTATGCTTGAATGCAAATGCCTGTTCTGCCATGATATTTTAATAAAAAACACATAATCGCAGCTATTAATTTGAAGTTTTGGCTAAAAACTATTCAAAATACTGATTTTTAAAAATTCACATATAGAGTCCAGGCATGGTGGTGCACACCTGTAATCCCAGCACTAGGGAGGCTGAAAACAGAGGATCACTGTGAGTCCAAGCTGCATGGTGAGACCCTTCACAATAAATAAATAAATAAATTCACATATACATATATTAATTTTATCTATTCGTATAAACTTAAGTACTATTATAAGCATATTTCAAAGCCTGTATGTGCATTCTGATAAAAAGAAAAATGAGGCGTGTATGCTCACATTGGCGGCCACTCTGCTGTCCGCCCCAAATCCTATCTTCTTTTCTACTGTTGTACTTGCTGCTATGGCAGGCCTGCACTGGGCTAGTGTATGGAACTCCAGCTACACACTTGGCCTTTTCTATCTGTTTGGTAGTTAAGCCTACGTGGCCCTAGGCCTTCCATAGCTTTATGTCCTAATCAGACCATCAGAAATGTAAGATACCATTAAATCAAAATTGCGCAGCAAGGCATCTCCATTCCCGAGTATCCCAGTGCAGCAGCACAACATCCACAGAGGGCTGTTTCTCACTGATGCTTAACATTGCAAGAGAGAATTGTAGTGCATACTGCCAGCCTGGGAAAAGAACAAACTGCAGAACTTGATGTACGGCTTCTCCTGAATGCATATTGCTTTCGCATCATTGTAAAATTGAGAAATTGAGATTTCAGCCATCCTTCAGTGAGGATGTTGTGTTCCATACACCACTGTAGAAATTGGGAATAGCTGAGAACACGAAGGTTAAGCCCCCACGCTGGGAAGCGTAGAGGCCCCAGGTTGCTGCAGTGCCCTGTATGAGGTGATGTAGAGAAAGCACCGGCTGTGTTTCTGAGGTCTTAAAGTGCAACTTTTCTTACCGCTGGGCCCTGTCTTTGCTCTTTCCTATCTGTCCATTTGTGGCCCACGTTGGGAGGTCAGGCCGCACCTCACTCCTCTGGTTCTGCATTTGCCAGCCAGCTCAATGCCAGGATCCCTTATCTAGGGCCGATGAGGATCTTTGGCTGTGGATGAGCCATCTGTGACGTAGTTCATGTGTCAGCTCAGCCTTATTCTGGGAAATCATTGATCCTTCACTCTGAAGATTGCCAAAGTAGTCCATGACTGATCCCTCAGATGCTCGAAAGTGACTGTGCTCTCTCAGTGGCCAGAGGTCATTGCATGCAGAGTGCCATTTTTTCTGAATCTTATAGCCCATCGAGCTTGAAAGTCAGGCCAGTGCTGGCTTGTGCTCAGCCTCACAAGCTGCACCAGCTGCTGAGCCTCTGCATGGGTGCTCTGTGTGCTGTCCTAAGGCAGCTCATGCACCCTGCCTGAGTGCTCTGTGCAGCTAGTCCTCAGAAGGCACCAGGCAGTCCAGCATTCTGTTTCTCCTGTGCAGAGGCGGGGCTTTGCCCTGGCTGCAAGGAGGGGGAGTTCATGTTGCCATCTTCCTGACCTTCCTCAGTGTCTGGGTCTCCCAGTGCCACAGAACATTTGTTTGGACAGTTCAGCATGTTAGCTTTTCTTCTTCTATCTCTAGTCCATTTGTTGAGTGCTAGGGGATCGTAACAGGGTCATGGATAGAATTCAGCTCTCTTCACAAGCACCTAAGACTGAGATCTTCATAAAAATGAGGCAATTCATTTTCTCTGAGAGGTTTTTTGAAAAATCTGTTGGACCATACATAATATACTAGTTAAGATTTATGCTGTCAAAATGCCTTCAAATTATTAATGTTGTCATTGCCATATTGAACAGCTTAAGAGCAATATTAAATCAAAACTAGAAAGCATTTCAAAGGATTTAAATCAAATCACTCTAATAAGTTAACATCTTATTCTGAAGCTAGAAAGTGTAGTGCTTCTGGTCAATTACCACTTTACCCCATAAAAGATATCACAGCAGTGCTAAGGCCACCAGGCTTGAGGGCTAGTGTACCTACCTGACTCCCAAATACCTGGTTTGCTGCTATTTATTTCCCCATTATTTTTTGGTCAGAAAGCAACAGTGATAAATTGCTTTCTATAAGGGATTGTGCTAATTTATGTTCTCAACAGTGATTATAAATATTAGCTTTAGGATTGTGACACTTGCATTGGGATTTATGGTTATTAAGGTTACTAAAAATAGTTAATCCCTCTTCCTCAACTCTCAAGACCAGAGAAATCCCCCCATCTCACTTTAAATTCAGGCTTATGCATTTCTCCGCTCTCCTCATCTCCCAAGCACGTTCCTTCTTTCCTTCTTCATGAGAAGTGTTTCTATTTTCTCTTCACAGCCTTCCCCTTGCTCTCATTTGAAAGTGCCATCTTCACTCTAGCTGAAAGCACAGTGATTTCTTAGTAATAATTTGGTCCCAATGGCTCTCGACCTTCCCTTCCAGCTGGTCATCTTCCTCTCATTGCACTTGCAGTGTGCGGACTCCATGTCGTTGTCTCAGGGCCTCTGTCATTCTCTATTCTAGGCACAGAATATCTTGTTTAAATGCAACAACATTACTACAATAAAACATGCATTGTCCTTAATCTCCCTCAAACTTTCCCCTTTACTTCAAATATGGCACTAGGTCATTCCTCTCGACACTTTCTGCAGTAGCTCTGGACGTCCTCTTCCGTGAGTGCTTCAGTTGCATTTGAAACATTCACCTTTCGCCTCCTTGGGGACTCTGGGGTGCAAGGAGTGGTGCGTGTCTCAGTTACTTCCCCTGCTGCTGAGACACGGTGATTCACAGATTCAAAAGTCTCAGTCCACACTTGGGAGGTCCAGACAGACATGGCCGGGAGAATTCCGGCTCTCGAGGAAGGCTGCTTGGGTCACGGCATCTGGGAAGCAGAGACAGGCAAAGAGCTGGGGCTGGAGGCGGACCCTCCCTGTCACACGCACAGTGACCACATCCAACCAGACACCCCCAGTGGCACCAGAACCCCCATCATCCAGTCACCTCCCAAATCAGGCCTCCGGGCATTTCAGATCTAAGCCCTACTGAGGACGCCCCTAACTTCCTACAGCCCAGATCTCTCTCCGCCAGTGCTCAGCAGCATCCACTGCGTGTCTGACCAGAGCTCGTACAGACATGCTGAAAGGGGACTCTGAAATGTGGTGAGAACAAAGGGTCAACAGCATTCTGAGGGAAGGGGAGGGCTGGGGAGACTTACAGCATGTTTTACTGCAACACATTTTCAAAATTTAAGCACTTGCGTATATTTTGAGCCTGTCTCAGGTACACGCCTTTAGCATCACCCTAGCATGAGTATGTGATTGAAGACATCTCAACTCTCGCCCTCCTGTGG
Organism: Ctenomys sociabilis; assembly: GCA_004027165.1. Lineage (NCBI taxonomy): Eukaryota > Metazoa > Chordata > Mammalia > Rodentia > Ctenomyidae > Ctenomys > Ctenomys sociabilis. Next base: position 9,933 of record PVKA01008960.1, read on the forward strand.
AGAGCGCCTCACCCGCTATCATTTGTTTACTTTCTGCTTTGTCACCATGTTACCTTTCTGTCATGGTCCTTATTCAGATCTGACATGACCTTATTAATTCACTGCCTTTCTTCTCAGCTGTTATTCTACCAAAGAGGAGAAGCCACCCCAAGAATACAGAGCACTCTTTCTTATCTATTGTTCTACTTCCAGTGTGCTGAAAGAAATATGTAGGTTTAGTTGAATTGCCAGTTTTCTTTCTGTAGCATGAGTATGGCTGGGGGGCTGCTCTGGGGATGAGTAGATGCACTTCCAGGTGTGTCTGCACAGGGCGCATGATCCCGGGCACCCCGAGCAGGCCCTGGCCCGCTGCTCTCTGGCGCTGCTCCTGGCTCTGCTTCCCAGCCAGTGCAAATTAAGCATTTGACTCCACCACACACTCTGTTCTGGCGCTACAGCCTCAAGCTGGCTAACCAGGAACTGAATCTCCTGAAACCATAAGTCGAACTTACTTTTTCCTCCTTGCAACTGTGTCCCAGGGGAAGAAGCATAGAGAACAGTTTTGCATTTTCTATTTAGATTTCACTTTATCAGAATCTACCTTGGAGTAGGATGTGAGGTCACTAACAGCCCAGCTTTCTGTTCTCAGATGGTTAGTTGTCTGTCTTAATACTTAACTCACTATTCTTCCAGATCAACTTTAGAATTATTTGTTTTATGGGATCCCTAAAAATAAAGTTTATGATGTTGGAATTATGTTTCTTAAACACTAACTTAGATCAAATCTTTATAGTCAGTTTTTTCACAATTGAATATAATGCGTCTATTTCCATCCTTTATGGCTTTTGGGAGAGTTTTATCATTTTCTCATTCTTGATACATTTATTCCAACTTTGTAAAAGTGTGGTACAATAAAGAGTAAGAGTGATCGTTGCTGTTTTCTAGTTGGTTTTTGCTGGAAAATGAGGAAGATGTTACCTGTCAAATGCCTTCATAACAACAGGCACACATCATTTCTACTGGTTTAGCTAACCCTTACGTGAAGTTTCATGTTTGTACTGCTTAAATAGTATATTTTATACTATATAAAGTATAAAAATATGGTGATATCTTTACTTTCATTTCCAATAGTTTTTATTCCCATTTGTATGCCCTGGGTTATTTCATTGACTTAATAGCCAGAATATTGGTAGGCAACGGGTAACAGGACACAGTGTCTCCTCACTTGCTGGTATACTAGGCATGCTTCCGGTGCATCAGCATGGAGCTGGCCTCAGTTCCATTTTAATATGGCTATTCCCCATTCTTTTGCTTCGTGTGTGTGTGTGTGTGTGTGTGTGTGTGTGTGTGTGTGTCTATGTGTTGGAGGACAGAGACTGTCAAACTAGTGTCTAGGAATGGTGTCACAGATCAAGGCTCAACGGTGAGTAAATCACAGTGCTCAATGCCTGATATTTGTTTTTAAGAACTAACTAGAAATGAAATGTCTGACCCCAGGTGTTTTTTAAAAAATATTAGTCATTAGAAGACTTTATTATTTGTTCTTATAGTTTTGTACTTACCTGGCACTGTGATATATTCATATACTCTTTCAATTCATTCTTTTAAAATTTTTGTTATAAGTTGACAACGTATAATTCTATAATTTCTCAGTAGAAAGTAATTTTGTGGTTTATGAATATGATGTATGATAATTATATAAACTAGTTATCATATACTTCACCTCAGATGATTAACAAATTTTGTGGTGAGAACATTTAAAGTTTGTTCTTTTAGCAACTCTTAAATGGACAATATTATGCTAATTATATCCACCAGGCTTGAAAACAGATCTCAAAATCTGCCATATTTCTGTGATACTGTGCCTGTGACAATCCTCGCTCCATCCCCACCCACCTTTCAGACTCCAGTGCCTTCTGTCTACTCTGTTGCTCCTATGAGTTCCATTATTTAGATGCTATTTAGTAAATCAAGCATGCAGTTGAAGCTACAAAACAACTGACCAAACTCCCAGTTAAGAAAAGCTATATTCGAGGGCCTGTGACATAGCTCAGCAGACTAAGTGCCTGCGTAGGCAAGCTTAGAGACGGGGTTGGATACCTGGCTCCACATGCCCCACTGGTCCCCCCCGCCCCTCTGAGTGGGTCACTGAGATGGGGCATGGCAGCGCAGGCCTGTAATCCCAGTGCTGGAGCAGCTAAAACAGGAGGATCGCAATGAGTGCAAGCTGCATAGTGAGGCCTGTGCCAAATATATAAAAAATGTTATATTCAAAACAAGAGAGAAATTTAGTATTTTTACTGCCCTTCCCAGCAGCTCCCCAGGTCAGGCACCATTTTGGTCTCAAGCAGGTGGAGCCCAGATCCCAAGCAAATTATTAGGTACAGGTACACACTTAAACTGTGTGGAGAATACCTGATGGGTTGAAGTGAGGTTTACCTGTGTTCTGCATAACCCCAACACAGGGAAAAAGGAGACAGGCCCTGCTCATGAAAGTAGTGTGCATAAATATCACACATGCATATGTATCATGTATGTATAAGTGTATCTCTGGTGTGAGCAATCAGAAGTATGAATAAGAACCAGAATCTATGCTAGATATTATGAAATAGGAAGAAAATGTTTACTTGGAAAAGGGAACTAGAGAAAAGGTGGGGAGAAGGAAAGGAGGGATAAGAGAGAAAGAAAGGGGAGAAATAGAAGCAAAGCTTTTATGAAAGAGCAGAGGGAGGGGGACTGAAAAAAAGAGAAAGGAATGGGGAAAATGGAACCAAGTATGTCATGTCCAGATACAAAGTCTCCATGATGACAGTGACCACTGTGTCTAGTTAAAGTGTACCAATAAACTTAATCAGTTTAAAAAAACACAACAAAGAAGTCTTTAAACCCTAAATTTTTGCTTTAGGTTAAGTAAGCCTAACCAAGAGGTAATAGAATGCCCTAGCATGTAACTAATCTGCAAAACTATGGATAAATGGGTATTTATCTGTTTGTTTAAGTTCTTGATATTTGAAGGAAGGTGTGTTCAAAACAAGCTGGCAGGAAAGGGACAGAAAAGTCATTGATTCTGTCACTTGACTAAGAGTGATGTTGTTTTAAAAAATTTAAAAATATATAGACTGGGTGTGGTGGCACATGCCTATAATCCCAGTACTTGGGAGGCTGAAAACAGGAGAATCAGTAGGAATCCAACCTACATAATGAGACCCTGTAGACCCTTGTAGACCCTTCCCTAAAATACAAAAAAGAAGATAGAGAAATAAAAATGAATAGAGCCTAAGTGACTTGTAATTGAGAAATCAAAAATATGCATTAAAGGAGTCCCAGGAAATGTAAGGGAGAAAAAGACAGAGTTTGTAAAGAAATAATGGTGGAAAACTTGCCAAATTTAGTGGGAAAATCTACCTACAAATTTAAGAAGCTCAGTGAATGCTAATTGGCATAAAGCTAGAGAAACATATACTGAGATCCTTATAATAGAATTTTCTAATACTAGAGGCCAAGAGAAAATCTTGAAGGCAGCAAGAGAAGAGTGATCTACTATAATAAATAGAGAATACTCAAAATAATGACCATTGTACCATTTTTATTAGAATCTTTAAAGGGCAGAAGACAGATCTTACATTTAATGTCCTGAAAGACAATTGCTAGCAGTGAACAATTTTATATTTGGCAAACTATTCTTCCAAAATTGGGAGAAATTAAGGTCTTCTCAGATGAACAACAGATAAAGGAGATTATTTCTTCTATCTGTTCTAAAAGAGATTTTTTAAAAGCTTCTAGAAAGTAACTCAAAGATGTGTTAGACATCAAGATCTCCAATAAAGACAGATGAAATCCAATACTTATAACTACAAATGATTCAGAAGACATACACATAAAGATAATTATAAATCTATGTTGTTGGGTACATAATGTTTAAAGACACAATTTATAGCATTAATATTATAAGGGATATAGAGCTAATTAGAGATTATGTATAAAGCATATTATAAAATGTTTTGGATTTTAAATATAATAACATAGTAATTTAAAGGAAATAACTACAGAATGTACAAACAAATAAATGAAAAGAGAATTGAGTTATTCCACTATCAGAAAATAATCAACCACACCAAGGAAAAAGCCAAGATAAAAGAATTCAGGAAAGAAAAAATAATAGGACATATGGAAAACAAATAGAAAAATTACAGAAATCCATTCTTCCTTATCAATAATTACTTGAAATGTAAAAGGTTTAAGCCATTCCATGAAAGGTTAGATATTGGCAGAGTGTTAAAAAATAAAAGAGGATCCAATTTTGTGTTGTTTACAGAAAGAAGTAAATGTAAATTTAAACACACCTAAATATAAATGTAAACAGCTCTAACTAACTTCAGAGTGAAAGGCTGGATATATAAATAGTGATTTAAAAAGATGTAAAGTGGTTGCACTAATGTTAGACAAAATAAAATTTAAGTCAAAATTTTATATCCTATAACAATACATAAAAAAGAACATTGAAGGGTCAGGCCACCCAGAGGATGATACATTATAAATATGCATCTATCCAAGATTAGAACTCCAAAACATATGACACAGCCATCAAACTGAAAAGAAAATAGGCAGTTTCACAGTACTATCAAAACTCATGAGTGCTAAGTTCTAAGATAAACACTTTACCTTTAGACACATACACTGAAAAGAATAATCTTGAATGAATGACTTTTGACTTCAATGAACTAAAAGGAGAAAAGAAAACTAAATCTAAACTAAATAGAAGAAATAATATAAAAAATAAAGCAGAGATAAGCAGTATGGCATGATTAGAAAAATGGATGAAACTAAAATTTTTGCCATAAACCTTCAGTTGGATTAAGAAATTCAACTAATTCAAATCAGAAACTAAAATGGCGCATTGCTACCAATTCTGAAGAAACAAAAGGGTGCATAATAATATAATTTAAACACTCCTATGTTAGGAAATTGAATAACTGAGATGAAATGGACAAGTTTCTAAAAATATACAACCTACCAAAAGAGAATTACAAAGAAAATAAATAATATGAACTTCTCAGCAAGGAAAGCTGTAAACCATGATGTGTCTTGTGAATTCTGTCAAACTTTTGAAGATTTAACATAAGCTTATTAAAACTCATCCTTCAGAAAAAGCTCAAGAGCATGACTGCTTGATCATTCAAGAGGCTGTTACCCTAAAACCAAAACCAGACAGAAATATTATCAAAGGAAAACCACAGAGCAGTAGTTCCTTACAAGTGCTAACGCGGACGGCACCCACAAAACATTAGGCAGTGGAACTTGCAGCACAGACCTCAGCAAGCCCATTCTTGCAGCGAAGGGAAAACACACAGGGTGGGTGGCGCCGGCCGAAGATCTGGTTTTGTTCAGTATACTTTCATGTCACAAACACACAGCGAACCAGGAACAAAAGGGAACTTTCTGAACTCCATGGATTTACCTATAAAATCCCATAATTTCACATCATAGTCAATGTGAAAGACTGAAATTGTTTCCCAGAGATCATGAAAAGTGTGAAGACATCTGCTTTTTCCATTTCTATCGGAATTATGAAGAAAGGAGAACAGTGAGCTGCTCACGGATGGTGATCCTGTCTCTGCACACAGAATCTACCATAACTACACATGAATTTAAAAAATTGCAAAGTATAAAATCGGCACAAAAGAATAGACTTTATTTCTGTTGCTAATAATGACTAGGCAAATTCAGAAAGCCTCTCTTTTCACAATACCACCAAAAAAACGATGAAGTGCTAGGAGTAAACCTCAGGACGAAGTCTGCACATCTGCACACAGAGGTCTATAAAACATTCTGGAAGTCACTGTGGAAGGGAGCAAATGGGAAGACGAGTGTGTCCATGGACTGGGAGACTCAGTATCAAGATGGTGATGTTTCAAAAGTGATCTACCAAAATGTGTGGCATCTTTTTTTTTTTTTTTTAGAAATGACAAAAAAAATTCCTAAAAATTCATACAGAATCTCACTAGATACCAAACGTCAAAAAAAAAAAAAAAAAAAAATACAATGTGATAGAATAAAGAGCTCGGAAACCATACCTGGCATTTGTGGGCGGATAGTTTTGGACAAGAGTGCCATGACTACTCTGGGACTGCGAGCAACGCTTTTGGCAAACGGTGCTGGAAAGAGTTGGATGTGCATGTGGGAAAGAATAAGGTTAAACCGTGGGCTTCTACCATACACAAAAATTAACTTAAAGTGGACCAAAGGTGAGCAAATCAGTGAGCTAAAACTATAGAGCTCCTTTCAGAAAACTTGCATTTCTCCAATTCTGATCTGTGAACTTAGGTTGTTAACCATCCAGAAGAAAAGCTGATTAGTATCCTGCGGCATATACCAATCACTTTGCCTTATCTGACTCAATTGTTTTTAATTGTTGTTGTATGTTTCCTTTTGTATTTCTGCTTTTCACTTCTTATACTAGGGAGACTACATGATATTTGCACATGTGTGTCTGGTTTATTTCACTTATGAGTATATGTTCAAGTGGCATCCACTTAAGTATAAATGCTTCAAGCTTATCATTCTTAATAGCTGAGTAATACTCCATTATATAGAAATACCACATCTTTTTCAGCCATTCTTCATATGATGGACATCTTGGTTGTTTCCAAGATTTTGCTATCACAAATTGTGCTGCTATAAACATAGGTACACATATATCACTATGATACAATGTTTTAGGGGCAAGATGTGCACTAGCGGTGGTTGGACAGGATATTATGTCGGCTTCTAATACTATGGGCAGCCACTAGGAAAATAACAAAGTAAAAAGTATTAATTATTGAATCTTTGATGTAATTCAGGTATAAAAAATAAGATACGTAAACAGCTACACTCTCTTAATTTACTGATAAGGGACATATGCTATAATAATGTCTGTAAGTATAATATCATGTATGCACCTTCTATGATACCAAAACATTATGAAAACACTTTGCAATGTATTAATTTATCAAATCCATCTTGTCAAGGTATCTTAAAACTTTCTCATTGATATTGATATACTTCAATAAAATAAAAATTTAAAAAAAAGAAGAAGAAAAAGAAAACCTTGCAAAACAGGAAAAAAGTTTTCTAAATCCTATATCTAATAGGAACTTATTATAAGGACATATGAAGATCTTCTAGAAATTAACAATAAAAAGCCACTCATTTAAAAAAATTGACAGTCCCGGATGCGCTGAGATGGCAATTGAGACTGGATGTGGTGGGGCGTGCCTGTAATCCCAGGCTATAAACAGGAGAATCACTACAAGTCCGACCTAGTAGTGAGACCCTGGACACCCTGTAAACCATTTCCTAAAATACAGAAAATAAATAAATAAAAATAAAGAATTGACAAAAGATTTGAATATATATTCTTCCATTGAAAATTTACAGATATCAAAAACCTGAAAAGATGTTCAGTGTTAATGGCTTTCAAGGACATAAACAGCAGAGTCATGAGAAGACACTGTCTCACACACATCAACGTGACTATTATTTTACTTTAAGTGGGAAAAATAAACCAAGTGCTGGCAAAATGGAAAAACTTAGAGCCCTTAGAAGCTGCTTGTGGGACTAGCACAGTGCAGTTGCTATGGAAAGCCATGAGCTGCTTCTTCACAAGTCATGTGTTCTTATGATGGGGCCCAGCCACTCCACTCCTCTGTATACACCAAGAGAAACAGAGGTGATGCAGACTGACACTCTGTCATTAGTTCTGGCATTATTTGCAAGAGTCAAAACCTAAAACAGCCCAAGTGTCCATTAATGACTGGATAATCAAAATGAAATACTAGTAAGCTGTAAAAATAAATGAGCCTGATACCTTCCACAATGCAGATGACTTTCGAAAGCAATATGGTAAGTGCACTAAATCTGGCAAAAAGCACAAGCGCTCTGTCATCCTGCTGTGTAGGAAGTACCGGGCAGCTCACTCTGTAGCAACACTGCGGCTCAGATTCAGGGCTTTAACAAGATCTCACTGCGGCTTGTGTACCCGTTGAAACTGAAGGAGCCATTCATGTTATTAAGTGTCTTTTGGTAGTGTCAATGGCACTGTTCTTGCCACTTTTCAATTCAATACTTGCATCAACAGTTCCTGTGTTGGCTGTTCATTCCTGTGTTTCCCTGTTTTAAAGAGGGAATCCTCTTTTAAATCCTCTTCTAAAGTGGCCCTATCCACTGAAAACTTTTAAGCAGCAGTCACATTTTCAAATCAACTTTTAATTTGCCTTTCCATAGGGACTCATACGTTTATCCTTAGAGAGGCAGTGCCACTGAGATGAAGTGAGTTCTTCCCAGGACAATGGGGGTGGTGTCATGCGCCCTACCAGTCACTCCCCACAGTGGGAGCTTTAGCAGTAAGGACGTAAGTCCAAAGACCAGGCTATGTGCTCACTCCTGCAGCTCAATTGCCACTTACTTAGGGTAGGTCTTTCTGTTTGCTAGGCATGACCTTAGGCTTAGTATAGAATGTCATGAAGACATTGAGCAACATCTTTCAGCCCTGCGTGCAGGATTCTCTCTAACTAGGAGTATATCTTTCAAGGTCCTGGGTCTTCTGTATAGGCTGTATCCCCTTAGCCACTTTTATCCAGAGAGTTAAGTTCCTTAAAATTAGAGCAATAGAGGCAGAGAGGCAGAGAGAGAGCGAGTGAGAGACAGAGAGAGAGAGAGAGAGAGAGAGAGAGAGAGAGAGAGGGAGATAATCTACAGTCCACATGATATAGTAGCTGTCAACCAGCCATAGGGAGCTGTTGAGCACTTGCGCAGTGGCTAATGCATCAGAGAAACTGAGGTCTTCATTTCATTTAATAATTTAAAATGTAAGCATACATAGTCACATATGGCTAAGCAGCTACCGTTTTGGACAATGCAATCTTCAGATAGCTTCTGCTTGTCTGTGCAGCCAATGACCTACGTCAGCTGTTGTATCTGTTATCTATTGCTAAACCAGTGCTGCATGACACAACTACAAAGCCCCAGTGCCTAGAATAGCAAGCGCTCAGAGCCCCAGTGTCGGGGTAGTTGCTGGGCACCTCTGGTGGCCCTGGCTGGGTGTGTGTCCTATCGGCTCACAGGGTAGGCATTACGAAGGTGAGGGGATAGTCCTACTTCTCTTCCATTCTTTTTCCTGGGACCAGCATAGTCATCTTGCAGCACAGACAAAAGAGGAGAACATGAGTCTGAGACTGCCTGATGGTTATTTTTGCCCCTGTTGGATAAAGCAAGTCACAATCTTGGCCTGCAGTTAGGGACAGGGAAGCAGCAGGGAAGTATGTCCTGATACAATTTGCAAGTGACGCTTTGAAGAGAATGGATGCTGAGAGGCAAAGGCCTCGGCTACTGTACTGACTGGTTCAGCAGTGATCTCCAGGAATCTCCTTAGCAAAGCCCTCAGGCTATTCTGTAACTGCTGATAGAACAAAGCAAACATGGAGAAGACTGAAACATTGGCTACATTCTTCCATCATCTCTTGCTTTTAAAAAATGCTAGGTCTGAATTATGTATTAGGTGCTTCATGCTAGCATTCAAGTTCTTGTACTGGGAATGACCACAGCTGCCTCCAGCACCCAGTCCACCTGGTATCTGGTGGCCCTGGAACTCACATGAGTTTGTGTTGTCATGAGCAGTAGCAGAGTGCTAATGGGTTCCCTCTGAGCCACAGTCCACCTGCAATGCAGTTCCTGGCCGTTCATACCACTCCTGCCTGAGTTCTTGAGCACATGATATCGTGAGTGTGAGCCATCAGGTTTAACAAGGCTGTGGGCAGAGAGCCCTGAGCGCACCAGAGGCACATTTCACTGTGATCCTCATCGCAGCTAACACTGTAGTACCAGAGTGTTTATGAAGCATAAAGTTTTACAGAATTCCATTATTCAGCTATTGAATTCTGTAGGATTATATTGTGCTAATAAGAACTTAATTCTTCTGCAGACATGGTAGTGCATGCCTGTAATCCTACAACACTTAGAGGCTAAGCATGAGGATAGCAATTTCAAACCCACCCTGGGACACTCAGTGAGGCCTTCTCGTCTAGTAAAACACAGAGGGTTTGGTATGCCATTCAGTGTGAAGGCTAAGGGCTCAATTTTCAGTACCAGGGGAAGCTCTGCTCAAAAATCACTTGAACAATAAACCAGGGAGACCTCGCCCAAGCCCCTTGACCAGAGTGCCCATGACACCCTTCTCCTGGAAGTTAGTAACTGCGCAGGGCCAAGCACAGGGACCTTAAAGCTAACACGAGCCAAGTGAGCTCTTTACTCTTTTCACTTCTTGCTTGAGGCCAGCACTTCCTGTAGGGGATGGGTCCTCCAAGGTCCAAAATCATTTGTTTGGTGAGTACCTATAGGGTGCTTGCTGTGTGCATTTATGGGGCTCTTGCTGTGTGTTGCGCCATTCGAGCCCTGGAGAACTTAGCTGTGTCTTGCCATCACAAGTCCAAGTGAGAGTGGGCGGAGGCCAGCAGGTGGACAGGTGCTCCTATCTGAAGCTCATGCTGAGTGCAATAGAAGCAGTAAAGTGGGCCAAAGAGAAGAGAAACAGTGGGGCTGGGGTGCTTAAGATGTGAGGACCTCTGGGAGTGACGGCCCAGGACCTTCCATGCCTGTGCTTGGGCAGGGACATCACAATGGATGTGCGCATTGGACATTTTAATTCTCCTCTCTGTCATCTACAACAAATTGAAAGAGTCCACGCAAACGCTGAAGGAGATAAAGCACATTGCCGCTGAATTTCAGACTCTGCACTCATATCTGTCCTCTCTCTGACACACCAGCAGGGACTGCCTCTGCACTTAGGCCATGGGCTGACGCTTCAGACAACTGTTTGTGGTAGTAAACACGTGCTTCACCAGCCAACAGGGATGTCCACAGCAGTCCCCATAGAGGGCTCTTGTGAGAAATCACTGTGTTCAGTAACACAAGAAGAGTCTTGTCTGGCCTTGTTATGATTCTTAAATTGGTGGGTATTTAAAAATAGAAGCCCTGGTGCCGAGCTATATCCCACAAGCTTGACATAACTGAGGTACAGTCAAGATCTGAGCACACTGAAAGCCTCCGTTATGCACTGACTTGGCTCCGGCCTCTCGAGCCCAAAGGGAAAATCACTGGTGTGGCCCAGGTAGAGAACCACCAGGCATGTCACAGCAGGGCTGTATGCCTACTGGAGGGAGAGTGTGCTCCTGAGATGCTAACCTATTCTTCACTCTTTCGCACCTTTAGCTCTTACACAATTCCTTAGCCCTACACTGTAAGGATGGAATGATCTCATAAAGTATCCAGAATAGTGGGAAACAGGAGGAACTGCCACTGCAGTTATTGCAAGAATCACCTGTAGAGCATTTATTTGCTTATTTAATTATATTTATAATTGTTATACATAGAATAAGAATGTTATTGATATATGCTTATCACCCATGTGTGTCTGTGTTCATGTCACTGTCCTATCCACTGTCACCTACCTAAATTTCTCTACTTTCATTTTGCAATGAGGACCCCACTCCCCATGGGTGCACCAAGAGTTGAACATACCTTGTTCTTTCTAAGTTCACAAGAGGTGTCCAAGACAGAGTGCAGAATCCAGCCTGCCTGTGTCAGCCTCCTCGGGGCAACACAAACAATCCAGGCTATTTAGTCCTCCTTGTCTGACCATCTGAAGAGTGCAAAGGATAATACAGCTGCAGTGTGGTTTGTGTGTGTGAAAACACTGGGTGCTGAGAAGACACTGGAGCTGTGGATGAAGTACAGATAGGACCAGCTACTGTCCTGGCTGGAAAGATGAAAAGGCAGTACATCCCCAGCAATGCCATTCAGGCAGCTGCTCCTTACTTCTGTCCTTTCTGCCTCTGCCTCTGCTTCAGCCTCTACTTCTGCCTCAGCCTCAGCCTCTACCTCTGCCTCTGCTGCCTCAGCCTCTGCCTCTGCCTCTACTTCGGCCTCTACTTCTGCCTCAGCCTCAGCCTCAGCCTCTGCCTCAGCCTCTGCCTCAGCCTTTGCCTCAGCCGCACAGAGATCATCTCTACATTTCCTACCACTTGGCCATGTTTCTTTCTGGTTTTCTATCATAAGCATATCTGGTGGCAGTAGAGATGATAGACACTGTTGCCTCTTAATCAACATAGAAAAAGAAACACCTGAAATAGGGTCTCCTGAGGAGTGAAACTGCAGGGCCCCACACCAGGCATGCTTGGTCCCAGTTGGTTGGGTCTGTCACTATCACTCAGAAAAGAGAATAGAGTGGTCAGGCCACAGAGGACTAAGGGAGTGGGGCTCCACACAGATTCCATAGAGTGCGTGTGTGTAAGTCGCAGGGTGACAGGACTGAGCCCAGGCAACGCTCTGGCTCGCCTGCCCATGGACCACATCTATTCACTGGGCTCATGCTCTGTGGGTAAAATCCCCCCACTTTCATGTGACAAGGCTCAGGCTTACAACTTTCACTCACCTCACACAAGAAGTCTGCTCCCGAGCTGGGTGAGTGCAGCCCTCTTAGACGCGGGTGCTGCGGCTCAGGGAGGAGCAGCTCCAGGGCTGGAAGGCCTGCCTGGGCTCTGGCCCTGCCTCCACCACTGCCTCTCTTGCCTTCCTGCCTCGAGGGCCCCATAGACACTGTTTTGTCTTCGGTTCTCCCATGTGTCACCTCTGGGGCTGCAGCTACTGTGGTTTCCTCCTCTGTCCTCTTTGCCTTTTATCCACTTCTATTGGAGTCTTTCTCATCCCTTCTTAGCCAGTTTGAAGCCACTGTAGCACCTCGAGGCTGTAACACGTGGCCTTGTGTGTGGCCGCCTCACTCTTCCCTTTGCTGTCTAATTTATTCTCATTAACATGAGCACTGCCCTGCCTTGCAGCTTGGACCTGCCTTAGATCTGCCCTGGTTCATGGCCCCAGCCTGGTGTAATCAGCTTCCGCAGCGGAGGAGAGGTGTGGTGTTCTGTAGGACCGAAGTGTGAAGCAGGGCAGTCCACTGACCTCATGTACAACAGTGGCTTCAAGTGAGCTGCTTGCTTGCCCTCAGAGAAGGCTGTGGATACAGCAGGAAATGGCATGATTTCTGGAAATGCTGTTCCTGGTGTTTGAAACAGCTGCACTGTGCATGCCATGCTCCAGGGAGCAGCACTCCCAGGGCCTGCTCGGGAAGTGTGCAGGGCTTGCCTGGCCCTGTCCAGCAGGGTGGCCTAGGAGTGGGAGAGCAGTGGAGCTGCCTGGGACTGCCTGAGGCAGCACCCATCCCCACCTCCCTTCCCAGCCCTGTGTTTCCTGAAGTCCAGCGTCACTAAGGCAGTGAGAGCCAGCTCTGGGGAAGCACTCCACCCAGAGATCTAAGCGCATGCTATTTTGGGTGGGCTAGTCACACTTTGCCTAAAGGAAGGCTCTCAGGGAACAGCAGAGTGAGGATCATCCTCCTGCCAGCATCTGGCCAGGCACCGTGTTGAGAAAAGTCTTATTTTTTCAGATTTGAAAAAGCAGTAAGGGAAATCATCAACATACTTGGGAAATGAGGGAAGCTGTAGAATGCGGGCCCGTGGAGACATGTCCCCCGGGACCTGTGCATGGTTAGTTTCCCCATTGCCTGGGTTAATTTTGCTGTGCTTGGTCCACAACCTGAATTCTTTCCACAGCTCTAACTGGCTCCAAGGGAAGTTCACTCACAGGGTTTTGATTCACAGAGAATCAAAATGAACAACAGAGAAGAAAAATAATCTCTTTGAAAAGATAGATGGTCACATGGCAAAAGCCTGAGGGTATTAGGATCCAGCCCGCAGACCGCAGCAAGAGGATAAGGACCAGCAAAGGCTTGGTCCTGAGTGCACAGTGAGGTGAGCTGCGGCACAGCGCTACTTTAACACTTCACACAGAAACAAGGAACTCAGTTCTAACCGAAATGGTCCATCCCAAACATTGGTTCTGTCTGTACTAGGAAGGTAAGGACTCCAGTAGACTAGGGGAGCAAGCAAAGCTTGAAGGTGTGAGCTTGCTCACAACCCCATGATTCTCCCAAACCCACGAGCCTGGCGTAACTGCGTAGGATTTGAAGTTTGGATGGTGACGTGGTATCCATAATTCATCACATGTACCACATACTTGAACACTTCCGAGGGAATAGACTTTAACTGTTCTCGCCGCAAAACATTATGCGGAATAGCGCCCGTGTGAACACCGCGATCTGCCTGCACCACAGCGTCTGTGTATTCCAAGACATGACGTGGCCATAGTATTCACTCTTTTTGTTTTGTTTTGCTTTTTGAGACAGGGCCACACTAGGCCAGACAGGTTGGCCTTTTTTTTTTTTTTGTCTTTTTGAGACAGGGTCTCACTATGCAGTTCAGGCTGGCCTTGAGCTCACTTTGTAGCTCAAGCTGGTCTTGAACTCGCAACAATCCTCCTGCCTCAGCCTCCCGAGTGCTGGGATTACAGGCATGCGCCACCACGCCCAGCCAGGTTGGCCTTTAACTTGCGGTAGTCTTCTTGCCTCAGCCTCCCAGGTGTGGAGCTCACAGGGGCGCGCCACCATGCCCAGCACTGTATCGCTTTGCTCGAACTGTGGGCTGCTAGTGTGCGCTCACTAGCATCACAGGGTGTCTTGGGAGAGGCCCGCCAGCCTGCTCCAGGGGGTCTGGGGAGCGGTTCCCATGGGCACCTGCACTGCGCTGACCTCCCTTGCTCTCTGTTACAGGATCACCACCACCGCGGCGTGCATGATGGACCTCAGGCGGTACCCTCTGGATGAGCAGAACTGCACCCTGGAAATCGAGAGCTGTGTGTATCTGCGTCGGGCTCCCCGGCTTGCACCCGGCGCTTTAGCTCTTCTTCTTGTTACTTAGCAGATTTCCCAAGGCATTGATAATGTTCTCAGCATATGTTCTTAACTATGGTAAAAATTAGAGGTGTAACTCCAGCTTGTAAATTTCAGTCTCTTAACAGAAGGAGGGAAGGAGAGATTTAGATGGAGACAGACTCAGAGATAGAGACAGGAAAGAGGAGAGAAACAGAAACATGCAGAGAGACAGTGTGAGATACATTCAGAGCAAACGAGTTCTTCATTGAAATCTGATTAAGAGAGCCCGTTTGCTGGGCTGAGCTATAAGAAAATAAATGCTTCCCATCTCAATCCATTCAGCAAGAAGATGGAGGACATGAGACGCAATTTTGTTACAATACGCTTCATCATGCATGAGTGGCCCTGCTGCTGGGACCCTGGACAGTCAGAGTGAAGCTCATTTTCCATTAGGATCTCGGCTTTACAGCAGGCCATTCTGCATCTTGGCAATTGTCTTCAGTTTGAGGAGTGTTCAGGTGCTTTATTGTTGCTTCACTGTCCAGTGCTCCTGCAGGGGGGACAAGGGCTGTGTGCGGAGCAGCTGACAAGCAGATGCCCTCCTGCTGCTGAGCCGCACCCTGAGGCACAGCACGGTGTACTGTTTCGTTGCTGATCTTGTTCCACTGCTCACCGGCTTACTTTGGGCCAGTTGGGTTCAGGCTTGACAGTGTTCATCTGAAGTCTTGGCAGTCAGGTGGCCTGGCCTCTGCAGTGTCACCTGGTGAACTTGGGAGGAGGACATGTCCCCCATGCGTGCACATACTATGGGTGGCCCTGGCGGAGGCTGTGTCCTGTCCTGGGCTGGAGCTGGTTGTCATGCTGCTGGTTCCTCTCAGGCTGTGCCACTGTCCTGTGTTCTGAGCACTCGCTTCTAAGAAGAGGGACATAGACTGTGAAGTGTATAACTGAAATATCTGAGGACATCTACCCCAGAGAACAAAGGTTCTAGGGAGAGCTGGTGACAGGTGAAAGGCTTGTTGGGACTTAAGCAGGTTCAATTCCTCGGCTGACCACGGGTACAGCTCCAATGAGACTTTGGGGTCTAGTAGGGAGATGGGGCCTGTTTCAACCACCTGAACTCATGGCAGCCTCTGAGAGGGTGGCTTTTGCGGGTGGAGATGTATGCTGTGGAGGACAGGTAACAGGAGGCCCTCCGCCGAGTGAGGCCTCACCCTGCCTGAAGTCCACCCTTCAAACATTTGCATGAAAACAGTCTTTCTCCCAACTTTTCTGGGGGCTCATGAGATCTTCATGTCTCTGCATTAGGCATGGGCATTAAAAAGGTGTGGCTTTATTTTCTAGTATGAGGGCAAATTTGCTGCTGCAGGAAATTATCCAACAGGTGCTTGCTGGATCTCAGCTCCATGCTGACTTCATTTTGTTGCGTTGCTAGGTGTCCAGCCCAGGGCTTTGTGCTGTGCAGGCTCAGTGGTGAGTTCCAGGCTAGAGGCAAAGTCAGACAAGATGTATGTCTGCATGGCGCTTGTGCTCCAGGACAGGCTACAGCCAGACTGGAAATGAATAACACAGAGGGTTCAGAGGAAATATGGCCAATGGGGGAGCTGTGAGAGGGTGTGGGCCGCTAGGAGCTGGGGCCTCAGCAGGGCTCCTGGAGGAAGGCTGCCTGTGTCTAGATGGAAAGGGTGAGGAAGAGCGAGCCTAGGGCAGGTCTGAGGCGGCTCTGTGGGAGGCGCGCAGCCAGTACTGCAGCTTTGCGAGGTCCCGGGACTGGTTTTGCCAGCTGCACTGGAAAACATTTGAGGGTTTCAAGCACAGGACTCATAGCTCAAGGCACATATCTCATTAAAGATTGTCCGGGCTGCTGGGCCCAAAGGGGCGGTGCATGGAGCCAGGGGCATAGAGTAAATATGGATCAGGACAGCCGTGGGCTGGAGACACAGCAGCCTCGGCGAGCACCCTGCGGCCCACTCCTCTGCCTGCAGTCAGGTGTTTGGAGTGCCCACTGTTTTTCAGATACACTGAAGTGCGGCATTCTGTTATGCCAAGCACATATCTTCAGATTTATGTTCTCATTTATCTTAATTTCAAATGTTGACCTGATCGCTGCAGACCCTTGGCTCTTACAGATAACGTGGTGGGCTTGCAGTGTCCTGTTTCTCAGTTACTCTTCTCTCGTTACTGGGACAATACCCGACACCCAAAATGAAGGAAGGAAAGGTTTATTTAGCTCACAGTTACTGGAGGTTTGAGTCCATCCTCGGCTGGCTCCCAGGCAGAGTGGTGCATGGCAGAGGGCAGCCGTTCACGGTGGCAGCAAAGAGCAGAGAGCGCAGGGATGAGTGGGAGCAGCACTGGCTACAGGAGGAAGACTGTCTCCCTTATGTGGCATTCAGGCTGTCCTCCCCAGGCTGGGAGTAGTAGTCACACCCATAATCCCAGCAGCACTCACACTCCTAATCCCAGTGGATTATGAGGATGCTGTCGGATTATTGCATGAGGCTTTGGGAGGACCCTAGACACCAACCATAACATCCTGGCTATGTGTGCATCCTCGGGAAGCTCCAGCTGAACTACCGAGTGAGGTGAGCCTGGGGCCGGGGGCTGTCCTGGGAGGCCTAGTCTGGCTGATCTCCACTCCCTCTTCTGGTGGCACCAAGGCCAGCCTCTTGGGGTCCAGATGTCCCAACCCATGAGGTCCTCCGAGTGTGCAAGGACACCCCTGCTTTTGTTAGGAGGGCTGTGCTCATCCATGATCTGGCCTAAGACCTCATCTCGCAACTTTCTGGACAGCTCTCTGGAAGAGCTGTGCTCCAGATCCTCCGTATCTGTGCTCTGCTCTCCCCTTCCCACCACCGCAGCCCTGGCTATTAGCATGTGCTCTCAGCACACTGCTGCATGCCGTCTGAGCCAGTGCTGAGCAGTCCTCTGCAAGCCAGACTCGGGGCCAGCCCAGCCCCGCAGGAGCCACAGAGGGCATGCTGCGCAAGCGCACGGCGAGGTAGCTCTCTGAAGATGCTTTTCATGGATGAGTGCCTCCCTCGGGTCTCCCAAGTAGGGCAAAGCCATTACTTCTGATTTATTGAAGAGTTTTTTGGCTGTGCATTTATAAAGAATGACAACGTCTCATGTCCACGGTGTCCCTGCTTCTCTTTCCGGTAGATGGCTACACCACAGATGACATTGAGTTTTACTGGCGAGGCGGGGACAAGGCTGTCACCGGAGTGGAACGGATCGAGCTCCCGCAGTTCTCCATCGTGGAGCACCGACTCGTCTCAAGGAACGTTGTTTTTGCCACAGGTGAGACGGGCTTCACTGCCCTGCCTCAAGAGGGTGATACCAGGCAAGCGTGATGGTTTCTGTGGTCCTGTGTAGGCTCAGGGATGCACCATGGTCATCACGCCCTGCCACCAACCCTTTCCTTCAAGCCTAAAGGGGATCAAAATGCCTGCATGGACAGGAAAGACTCCCAGAGTGAGGCACCCTGTGGGGGTGTCCCTGGAGTGAAGAGAAAGGGCACGAGTCTGGCCATGTTTGAAAACACCCTAGGCAGAAGAGAGGCACTTAATGGGCTGCCAGCGAGATAGGGGAGGAAGGAGAAGGCCAAGGTGAGATGGGGTCCTCCCATAGTGGCCTCTTTCCCCAGCTCCAGCTGAAAGTCAGCCTTGATGTCAGGCACAAAGGCTGTCACAGCTAGGCTTACCCTTAGACACGGCGTGGCCACAGTCCCATCTGATGGGTGAGGGTTGCCCTGACCTGGGGCAATGACTTCCCATCATTCCTGTTTCAGTTGTTAAAGAGTGCCTCCTGCTGTTCTGTCTGCTCCTGCTGGGCTGTCCACTGGGGCAGGGGTGTGTATTGGATGGCTTGCTGTGCTTACTCATAGCTTCGTCTTCTTACTGAACACTTGGCCTGGCTGGCGCTTTGTGAGTGCTAAGGTGCTGCCAAGTCCACAAACTCAGGAGTGACAGTGCTAAGTGAGGCCCGAGCTACCTTTACCACAGCAGTCACTGGGGCTGGCCCTGGCCCTGCGATGTTGTGCATGGAGCAGGCAATCTTCTGCCTCTCTGAGCACGGGGGCTCCCAACTACTGGCCTCGCTTCCTCTCTCATCAATGAGCTCTGATCACCTAAGTGCCACTTTTCCTACAGGCCTTTTTGGCTCCTGTACCCAGAAGAACTGCCCAGGCTGTCAGGTGGCTGCTCTGCATTGGCACAGGGCCTCAGGAGGGACCTATCCCAGCCCTTGCCCTGCCCGTCACAGTCTGACTCTGTGAATGTGGTCACTGAGGGAGCAGACACCCTGTGGAGGCTGTCATGAGCATTGCTCCTCGCCACTCCAACCTCTGAGAGCCTAGGCACAGATGGAGGAGAGACAGAACCTAGCCAGGCCCATGTCCAGGCAGTGCTGCTTCAGCTTCTGTCCCAGGAGGTCCTGAAGGTGCTCCACAGCCTCTGTGGGGGACCCATTCAGGGGTTAGTGAAAGATGGCAGGGACTGATGCCTAGCCTTCTAGAATAATGTTCTTACGCAAGAAAACTGTCCTGTGATGCACTGAATAAGTGACTGTTATGTCTACACCCGAGGTGTACACTGCTGGGAGCATTGGGAGCCAGAGGCCTGCCCAGAATGTAGGAGTCACATTGCCCCCCCAGGCAGGGCCATACCTCTGCTGCTTTTGCCAAGAATGTGGTGCTAGAGTGCTGGCATGGAATCTTAGTTCGTATTCATGCAGCTTCATCAAAAAGTGTGTGGAGGAGCTTGTGCAGGGCTTGGCTTCCCTGGGATTCTGCACTCAAGGCTGGCCTTCTGGAAGCCCACTCTCACTAGGGGCATCTTTGTGTTGGAGGCATGGGTACAGTAGAGCATGTTAAGCCTGACCAGAGAAAATGTATGTGGCAGGTGTGGGAGAAGGAGACTGTAAGATCCTTGTAGATCTGCTGGGCCATCAGGATGTAATACTGTCTTCTTCCCAACAGAGCTTAAGACCTATGTCTGCTGGAATAGTGCAGAACTTCCATCACCCCCATGTAGAACCTTCTAACCTTCCTGGAGTGTGGCCTTTAAAATTATTCTAATGTACCCACCCATGAAGAAATGACAAGAACTTCCTCAGCTTAGCATACTTTAAAATGAAATCCCAGGGTCCACCTCACTCATTCCATGACTTGTAAAATAAATGGTTCTTGAATTATAAGAGGAAATCTGACCAGCATTCCCAAGTATGCAACCAAAAGAACTCTTCATGCAAAGCAGATAATATGTAGATGAATGATATTCTGTACTCAAATATTTAATGCACTGAAATATCGCATGTTGAAGAAGAGTCTTCATAAAGCCTCTTTGGCTCTGAGTAGAAATTAAATAAACCTTTGGTCAGAAAGGAAAATGTGTTCCACCATTGTGCTCTCCTGCATTTTCATGTCCACTGAGTAAGATGTTGTAAAAATTATTTGCCTTTTGGTGAAATTGGCTCAACCTATTTAGAGCTCCAGTGACAATGAAGTAAGACTGCATTAGTCTCACTTTGGCTGCAATAACAGCATGCTATCTTGCAATTTTGAAGCACTCTAAAATCTTTAAAATGGATTTATTCACTAAGGTACCTGGGAGAACAATGGTGGAAAACTTCCGTCATGTAAGGCACAGGAGAATTTGGGGCTAGGGCTGAGTCCAGTGGTAGAACACTGCCTTGCAGGTGTGAGGGCCTGGGCTCCACTCCAAGCACACAGGTAAGAGTTTATGAATCTGACCAGATTCACAAAGCAGAGGTAGAATTGCAAAGGCAGACCTGAATTCTCAAGGGTCCCGACTCACAGGAGTCCCTGACACAATTTTAATAAAGATTTCCCAAATGGGCCTTATAAGCTTTAAGTGATAGTTTCTCATAATTTCACACATTCATCTTATAAAGGTTCTTACTTAAAACTAGGTAAGATTTTAACCAAAGAGGTTAAATCTGCCATGTTGGTGTGGCCAGTGAGGCCTGCCGTGTGTGCCTGTCTGAGGCCCTGAGATATCTCCTCTGCAATCCCAGGTTCCTGAACTGTGGATGAGCTGTGCTCTTACTGTACAGGTATCCAAAACTGACATTGGCATTAGAAGTCCCTGAATCTTAACCCTGGGCCCTGGAATGTCTTAATCTAATGCCCAGAAGTCGTCTGTAGCCACTGCTCACCCCATGCCTTGGCACTGCTCTGCACCTGCCATGTGAGTCCCTAACCTCATCCTCTTCTCCTCAGGTCAGTGCATGAAACTTGCATTTTAGATCTTCCCATTAATTCCTTACCCCTCCCACAGTGATTCACTTCTGCATTCTATTTCTTAACTTTTTTCTCCTATTTTATATTTTTCTCTTCTTCGTCTTCTTCTTCTTCTTCTTCTTCTTCTTCTTCTTCTTCTTCTTCTTCTTCTTCTTCTTCTTCTTCTTCTTCATCTTCTTCTTCTTCTTCTTCTTCTTCTTCTTCTTTCTTCTTCTTCTTCTTCTCCTTCGTCTTCTTCTTCTCCTCCTCTTCTTCCTTTTCCTCTTCTCCTTCTCCTCCTCCTTCTGATAAGTTTAAATGCAAACCTCTCTGCCTGATCTACCCTGAGCTTCTCCCCTGGTTCTCTTCCCTTGGCAAAGTCCAACCGCATCTGTCACCACTCCTGTACCTTCTGCCCTATGCCGTTACTCTCCCACTTATGTAGATCAAATATGCAATAAAGATCTTTTGAGTGACAGAGTAGTTCAGATCTTTGGAATTCTTTTCATTAAAACTTAAAAAGGCCTTCTAAATATGCTTTAGAAGCATTGCACGTTTAAACATCATCAATTAGAAGTTCAAGCTGGGCGTGGTGGCGCATGCCTGTAATCCCATCACTAGGGAGGCTGAGGCAAGAGGATTGTTGTGAGTTCGAGACCAGCCTGAGCTACAAAGTGAGCTTAAGGCCAGGCTGAACTTCACAGTGAGACCTTGTCTCAAAAAGACAAAAAAAAAAAAAAAAAAAAAAAAAAAAAAAAAAAAAAAAAAAAAAAAAAAAAAAAAAAAAAAAAAAAAAAAAAAAAAAAAAAAAAAAAAAAAAAAAAAAAAAAAAAAAAAAAAAAAAAAAAAAAATTAGAAGTTCAATGTGAATATGTCTTTCAGAAAAATATTTAATACACCAAATATACACCAAATGCTGTATCATTTCTGATGGGTGAAATTAAAACCAATGTTTGAAGCAGGAATCTCAACAAAGAAAATCATTTTCACTGTTCTATCTAATTTCTAAACATAATAAATTTGCCTGTTACTAAATTATTTGAGTAGTATGAACCAGTATTCACTTCATGTCCATGAGCAATCTGACTTCAGCTGATAGGCAGGAATGTGAGAGCTTAAAATGTCAACCTTCCATTATTGGATTTTCTACTTGGTTTCAATCAATTAATGTAATCCTTGTTATCCTTGTTAGTTTATCACATTTTCTAAAACACTTGTATAAAGAAGTATTTGTAACTTTAATGATAATCTCCATCACTTTTCTGTATGTGCACATATAAAGTTGCTTAAAAATATTTATAAATTGTTAACTGAACTCTCAGTTGGGTGACTGCCACGAAGGCAGGAAGCAGCACAAGTCCACACTGCAGCTCCCCTCCATTGTCCCCCCCTCCTCTCCCTAAATATACATTGTCTCATTGCCATGTAGTCCGTGTTGCCTGGCGTGGAACCTCCCTTCACAGCATGCTAGCATTTGGATTATTCTGTGACCAGTCTTTAGCTCAGCCTCATGTTCATGAAAGCATCTGGGTGCTGTGTTTCCTGCACTTTCTGCACCAATAAACTTCTTTATCCACTCTGTGCTACATGCCACAGCCTTGCTGCTGCTGGAAACACACATGCAGGAGTGTACGTCTAGACATGGAACTATGCGTGTGCAAACCTAACTGGATCTGCCAGTCTTCCACAATGATGGCCTCAAGTCCCCTCCACCCTCCATGCTTGGATGCCCCCTGGGCCTCACACCTGCCCCTCCCCTGGCCTGGAAGCTGTCTGCTGGGAGTGGAGTGCTGTTCTGTCACTCAATTTCCATTTTTCTGAGGCTCAGTACAGTTGAGAAGCTTTCTTGGGGCCTGCTTGGAGATCTGCTTTTGTGAATCACAATGCTGGTCTCTTAGTCGATTTCTTACTAATGTTTGAGACTCTTTGTATATTAACTATGCAAAGATTAAAATTAATTAAATACAATTCTAGTTTGCATGTGTTACAAGAACAGGCTTCTTATTTGGTGTCTCTGGTCTCCCAGGAAGTTCTTTTTGGTGTGCACTGAACATCTGCTTTCAGATTTTGCCTGAGCAGTGTTGCTCTGTAGACTGCACCTCTGTGGCCCGCTGTGTGTATGTGCATGCGTGTGTGTGTGTGCGTGTGCGTGTGTGTGTGTGCACATCAGCACTGGGACTGCTCTGAACCTGTGGTTCACTTATTTGTCTTAGTACACCGTGGTACTTCACTGCGTTATCCACTCTACTGAAAGCCTTTTTCTTTGTATTTATTCTGATGATTCTAGGCTTGAATATTTTTAGTCCTTTTCACTTTCCTATAAATTTCCTGGCTAGATCATTAATTTTTATTTTAAAATGGTCTGGCTTTTTATTAGGCCTACATTAGCTAATTTAGTGAAAAGTGGCATCATTATAATTCTTCCAAACTGTGCCTACTTTATCTCTCTATTTATTAAGGTTTTATTTTTTCTCTACAGTTGTATGTTTATTTGTGTGGAAACTGAACATCTTCCTGAAATGTCAAAGATGCTTGATATTTTCTGATACTATAAATATTTTAGACAATTTTATAGTCTATTCTATATTTATAAGAAAACTATTTTATGTGGAATGACCTTGCTAACACACTTATTGCTTTGAATAATTTACTTGAGATAGGATCTTTATTCTTCAAATGTGAAAAGCTTAGTAGGTCGGTTTCTTAATCTTTGTCATAACCCCTGCAGTGCCAATGCTTACCCACCCGTGTGGAGTGGTGCACATGCGTGACGCCCTGTCTCGTCTTCTTCCCGGGCACTCCCTTCCCCGTCCATCTCCTGATCCTCCGCCCACTGAGGATGCTCTGCCTCCTCACTTCACATTTGCCTTCTATTTTGCTCTTTCTTTCTAATGTGGGTTTCTCATACAGGCCACATGACATCCAAGCTCATGCAACCGTGTTTCCCCATTCCTCCACGGTTACTGTCACCATGTGCTGCACTGTCTCAGTGCTTCACACCATACCCAGTGCTGTCTGTCATTGGTAAATGGACTAGCTAGTCACTATATATGATATGCACTTTTCTTTTTCTTTTTCCTTTATCTACAAGTCTTTCTGAGAAAGTTTTCCTTCCACCTAACAAAGACTTCAGCAATGTTTTTGTTAATGCAAATTTCCTGTAACAAATTTCCTATAGTTGCTAAAATTCTATCTGTATATTCTTCACTCTACGGAAATACCAGTATTTTATTTATTATGTATTTATGTTTAAAAATCTGTATCTTTGTTTTTTTTGTTTTTGTTTTTGTAATTTAGCACAGGGTCTACAGAGTCTCACTACATAGATCGAACTCATAATGATCCTCCTCTGTTCAGTCTCCCAAGTGCTGAGATTACAAGCATACACCATCACACCCAATATCAATTGTCTCAGCTCATCCTGGTGGGTGGGGTCGGCAAGGCATGCTGGTGATTGGACCTCAGCCACTGTGTCTGCCTAAGCAGGCTCGTTAATCCACTGAACTATTTGACTGGCCCTTGCATCTTATTTTGTAGGTTAATTTGTTGATGATAAAATTGTAGATTGGTTTTGTTTCTCCATTTGAAGATAATTTTTTCATTGTCTTTTTCCTTTTTTCATTTTTTAAAAGTAATTTTATTGAGAAACAAATAGCAATGAGACAATTTCAAAACTGATGAGTAGGACAGTTGCAATAAACAATACAATGCATACTCTTGTCTTCATAGTGGTTATTCATAGTGCAAGATGCAGACATGATAGGCTGTTCCCAAACTACTATTAGTACAAAAGAGAATATAGCTGTATATCTATACTATTTTGAATATTCAGATACAAAATGGTCCTTCATTTGTATACCCTTTGTTTTGTCAGAGATGGTCATTCCATTGTCATTTATATACTGTAGGTGCATGAATTCAGCAGTATATCCCAATATAGTCCAGTGGTCCATAAAAGTAGTGGGTTTCCCATAAGACTGGCCATGTCTGAAGTTGTTGACTTGAGCCTTTTACAGCTCAACATATTAATATGGCTTTACTTTTTATACTTCAGTTTCATTCTTTTCTGCTGGATGTTTAAGACCAAGATAATGCAAGACCTATATAGCAAGAAATGTAGCTTTTGTATCTGCCAAGGTCAGTCAAATCCCCTCAGGATTTACCCTGAAACCCTTACCACAGTTTGCAGATCCTTTGTCAGCATCAGCTATGTGGATGAGTCATGGCCATTGCTTGACCAATTTGCTCTCTGTGAAAGCCTGAGAGAATGTTTTCTCTCCATGTGACTCTCCATAGGCACACTCTCCATCATCCATCACTTTCCTCTGTGGCCCCATAATTTCCTACTACAATACTATATATGGTTAGATTTCTAAATTTCTTTGTAAAAATATGTAATTATCTTTTTCTTCTATTGTCTCTTTTGAGAAGATACTTCTAGGGACAATCGGCACTAATTTATTTGTGGTTCTGGGGAGTAAACCCATAATCCTCTCCCTGAGCTAAACTCTGCCCTTTTTCATTTTAGTTGCAGACAGGTCTTGCTGAGTCACTATGTTTTCCAGTCTTCGATCAAGTTTGAGCCCAGAGCGCTGGTGTTATAGGTGTGCTCAGTTGTCTTTGACACTACTTTGAAAATACTTTGGTATTCCCTCCTCCTAGAGGCCTTCACGGCTTTCTCTCTGGCGCTCCTTGACATTGTGGCGTCTCAAGGCACGAACTTCTTTGTGATTGCTTCCCCTTGTGCTCCCAGATCTCAGGCCTTGGGCTGGCGCCCCCCAGCAGTTCTATCCCCACAAGCTTTTGCCTTATTCTCTTCCTCTTCTCTAATCCCAGTTCCATGCTTTCTTCTATTTCTGGAGACCCATCCCTCTTTTCTGCCCTCTCACTTTCTTTCATGCTTCCCATGACCGTTTCTCCTGCCTTAGCTTACACAGAGGTTCAGGAGGCAGAAGATGCAATTAACAATCCGCAGCAAATGTTGCCCACTCTCTGAGATCTGGGTAAACCTGAGTGCATATTCACTCTTCATGTGTGCACAAGTCCTTCCATTTGTCCCTGCATTTTTAGGAAAACCTCACTGTGGCGTTCGACCCCAAAGACAAGGGTCTGGTTCGACTCCTTCCTCATGGCCCAGATCTGTGCCCTGGGCCTGTCCCCCAGGCCCTTGAGTCTATCTGAAACCTGCTGTTCTAAAGCTGCATACAGCTGTGTCCTCTCTCTATTTCCTTTTTCTCCCAAACCTTCATACAGAAATTTACTGTTGTTTTTTCTTCCCTCTCCAATAACTTCAAGAAGATATATTCAAATTTTTGCATTTTTCCAGTCATTTCCAGTACAGATACCCATATTTATGATTTCCATATCTGTGGTTTCAACAAACCAAAGATCAACAATATTTGGAAAAAGAACCTGTAGCTATGCTGCATGTATAGACATTTGTTCTTGTTATTCCCAACATAACACAGGGTAGCAACTCTTCATACAGCATTCACAGAGTTTTAGCTGTTAAAATTGACTGTATATGATTTCAAGTCCTTGGAAGAATATGTATATGTTCTATGCAAGACCCGTAATATTTTATGGAAGCAACTTGAGTATCCTTGGTGTTGGTGCATGGAACCGATTCTGCAGAAATTATGAGAAGCAAGCATACACTGACTCCTGATTCCACAGCACCTAAACGCAATGACTTAGTTTCACCCTTTCTTTTTAAGAAGATTATAGATACTTCAATATCTCATTTTCGTTTACTTTGGGTAACTAAATATATGAGAATAAAAAAGAAGAAAGCTTAAATATTTTAGAAAATACAAATCCTTTAGTTTTGTACCTTTTTGAGTAATATTATGCAGAGGAAACATTTATCCAAAATAGTATGCTTTTCAGGAACGTATTTTAAAGCTCTGTGTCAGGAGATCTGTGGCTTCATCTGTAATGGAAATGAACGGTGAAAACGCGGACAGACGCGTAAAGGGGATGGGATGAAAGAACACCTAATGAAGTTTGCATCAACAGCTCTGTTCAGCTGAGCACCGGTGCACCGCTCCAAAGTCGCCCCGAAGGGAGCGGAAGCCCCATGCAGCATGGGCGCGGGCACCGTGCCTGTGTCCCACGCACCAAGCCACTTGGTGCTGGGCAGGG
Source organism: Ctenomys sociabilis (assembly GCA_004027165.1). Classification (NCBI taxonomy): domain Eukaryota; kingdom Metazoa; phylum Chordata; class Mammalia; order Rodentia; family Ctenomyidae; genus Ctenomys; species Ctenomys sociabilis. The sequence goes on from PVKA01008960.1 coordinate 37,097, forward strand.
TATGCCAAGTCTGTCTGCTGCTGGCTTTTCAGTTTTCTTTGGACTGCAAGATCGGAATTTTGCAAGATAGACAGCAGATTATCTGAAGTCTCGCTGGAGATGCTGTGTTTCCATTTCTCCTGTTTTCTGGTGGGCTCTTGGATAGGGATCTATTCTCACTCTGTTTCCAAACATTTTGACCAAGATCAGAAGATAAAGAGAAGCAGCCCAAGCGTATGAATGGTGACAAATGATAATTAAGAGGTGTGGATTTTTTATCCTTCAGAAATCAGTTTTGAAAACGTTTTTGCTGTGAATAGCACGCTCTGTTATGTATTAGCTTCAGTGTCTGAGCACAGGTGTGTGTACACAATGTGTACCTTCCTAGTGTGCAGGCGGCGCATGCGTGCAGCCCAGCTTGGCCCCATTTTCACCCCCTTTCCTTACCTCCTTCACCCTCCGCCCATGCCTGACCTGTAATTTCTTACAAATTATTAATATGCATTTGCGATACTTGATGACATTCTTTATCAGGAGTCTGCTGCTTCATTAGTGATTATGACAAGCTTACATTTTTCAACTTCCCGCGTCCCACAGTGAAGCACGCGCAGCTCCGCCTCAGCAGTGCTGTCGTGAACAAGGAGTGTGGGGACTGAAGCATCGCGACCAGTTATCTTTCGACAGGCCTATTAATGCAGTTGGTGTGGTGTAGGAAAGATAGCTTATGCAATGTTACAAGGAATACCCATTTGTATCTTATTTATAATTTATTTGACCTTAATTTCCGGAGATGGATTCCCACTCACTGTTCCTGTCTCCTTTTCTTGGGACGCCCTTAGGGATGCTTCTGCTTTGCTTTCCAGCCGGGTTCTGCCCCAACCCTGAGGGCCAGACGGTAGCCTCGGGCCCCGTCGCGGCAGTGATGAGCAGGAGCGTCAGCATCTCCGCCCAAGGCTCTGCGATCGCTCTCTTAGGGGTTCTGACATATATCACACTGTAGAAGCCAAATTTTATTTCAGAAGTTCATTGCCCTAGGGTTTTTTTTTCACAAAAATAATTCTCATCTACCTTCATATTTTTGTAGCTGCCTTTAAGACCTCCAGCAAAATTTTCAAAACATGCTTGGCAGTGAGGCACTTTCGAGTTACGGAACGCTGAGCCCAGAAGTCACCAAAAAGGAGACAGAGGGAAGAAGAAATGTGCGGGTATTGAGTGTACTTGTTGGCTAGATCATGTATTTTGTACTTGATATAAAAGGATATGCACACTGTAGCTGTTTTTCTTTATAATAGATTTATTGAGATATGATTCACATACTGCTGTAGAATTCGCCTCCTTACAATGAATTCACTCAGTGCTTACTGTGCTGGCAGTTCTTCGACCACGACCACAGTCAATTTCAGAATATTTTTATCACCTTGAAATGAAACTGCATCTTTCAGTGGCCCCTCACCTGCCTTCCCTGACCCTGGACAGCCACAGACTTTGTTCCTATGGCCTTGTTTATTCTTTGTTGCCTACAAATACATTCATACACTGTGTGCTTGTGACTGCCTTCTTTTACTCTGCTTGACAGTTTCAACGTCCTTCTGGGTTGGGCTGTGGATTAGTCTTTCGTCCTTTTTTATTGCTGCACGATGGTCCATTGTCCGAACACACCATAGGCTTCGAATGCACTCAGCATTTGGTGAGCATTTGTTTCCTTTTTTAGCAATTAGGAATACAGATGCCCTGAATACTCATGGGCATGTTTTAGTGCAGTGTTATTCTCTCGTTCTCTTACCAATGAGCTCCCATTCTTGGGAATAGGATTCCTGTGCCCTGTGACACTTTTTGCATCATCTTTTGGGGGCTGGGAAGACTGTTTCCTGACTTAAGGCACCACTTTACACTGCTCCTGTAGTACATCCATGGGGGGCTATTTCTCCACGTCTACAGCAGCACTTAATGTTTCGCTTTTCCACTGTCACCCTCTTGGTGGCTGTGAAGTGAGCTATCACTTGCTATAGGTTTGACTTGCATGTCCTCCAGTGAGTCATAATTCGGAGCATCTCTTACATACCTATTGCCCGCTTGTCTGTCTCTGGAGAAATCCCTATTTAAAGCCTTTTCCCACCTTCAGTTTTGGTTGTCCTTATCTGTAAACATTATTTATGTATTTTAGGTTGCAGATCCTTATTGGATAAGTGATTTGCAAATATCTCTCTGTTCTGTGGGTTGTCTTTTCATTTTTTTTGTTGATATCTTTTGGAACATAATAGTTTTTCATCTTGGTGAAGTGTAATATATCTTTTTCTGTCTCCCATGGTATTCATTCTGGATTTTACAAGTGAGGAAACAATGTTTGAGAGCTTTGGTTGGACTCCCAAACCACAGTATCCTACCTGAAGCATGAGGCTGTATTGTGAAACACCCTTGTTCCTCACTGCAGCAACATATGGTTCAACAATGTATGTGCACACATGTTTATAGCAGCTCAGTCTCTAGCAGCTAAATCTCGCAAACACATGGTTCACCACTCTGATCGTAATCAAAGAAGACCTGGAGGGCACATTGCCCGCTTAAAATGTGTTTTCAGCTACAATTCTGTTTCCTTTCTTTCCTATTGCATACGTTTCTTTTCCCTCATACATTTTTTTCAATATATGACAAAGTGCTCACTAATGACCCTGAGAAAATTATAAATACTACTTTCAACTTTAGGTTTTATTACAAGTGGAAGTCATATTCTAAGTGGAAAAGACAGCATGGGAAGTCCCAGCCCCAAGAGCTTCTCAGATGACAGTAGAACCCCTGTGGTGCCTGAAAGGGCCAATCACGAGTGTGTGGTGGACACTCTGCAGTTGCTAAGCTGGGGCTCACCCCTCCGGAGAGCTGGTGGAGCAGCCCTTGGCACCCTACAGAGCTGACATGACACACTCTGTGCGTACTTGTGTCTTTAATAAGTTCTTCAAAAACGCTGATGCCTACAGAGCGTGATATGGATGCAGGCTGGGGTGGTGATCCAGAGCCTTGATTTCAGCCTGGCTCTAATGCATCTGAAAGGCGTGAGCTCAGCATCTTCCCTGGATAGTTTTGCCAAGGAAGCTGTGATTTGGAAGGGCACACTTGTGTTCCAGGGCTGTGCCTCTGCATGTTGTCTCAGCATCTACTTGGGGACAGACTACATCTACACTGGCATGAAGCCAATGGGCCGCTGTGCATTATGGGGGCAATTTCAAGGCTTCTTTTGCTCCTGTGAGGAGGGGTCTTCATGGAGCTGACCCACTGATTCCCCATTTTAAAAATATTAGCTGACATCTGGGACCCTTTGGGAGTCCCACAGATGTAGCATGCATCATGCATTCCATCCTATTACAGGCTTTGTCCAACTGAGCACCAAAGAGATGTCAGAGCTCTCTCTAGGCTGCTCCCCAAAAATGAGACCTTGACTGAGAGAAGTAAGACTATCAATGGACAGTTGTTGAGTTGACTGCAGCCTGAGATCCCTCTGTCACCTTCTCTGTCTCTTTCTTTCTTTCTCTTCCTCCCTCCCTTCCTCCCTCCCTTCCTCCTTCCCTTCCTCCCTCCTCTCTCTCTCTCTCTCTCTCTCTCTCTCTCTCTCTCTCTCTCTCTCTCTCTCTCTCTCTCTCGGAATCTCATGCCTGTTTCCAATCCTTTACTGTGAAAGCCTTCCTTCCCTTCTTCCCTCTGAAGGAATCCTCCTCAGCCATGAGTACCTAGTGTGAAACCCTCCCTAAAATCACCAAGTCTTTTGCCCCATCATGGACTCAAGTCTCCAATGTCGCACACATTTCAGTCTTGTGAAGGCTGAGTCTGCGCTATGGCTTAGAATTTAGTCAAGAACCTTGGTGACTTTTGTATTCGTCTCTGTGTTTGCTGTCCTCACCCTTCTCTGAATGAGAGGTGTGGGGTACAAACTAGAAGCTAGATGTTGAAATGTTGTCCTGCTTTGAAGTGGCATCTCACTTCTAACAAGTGAGTGTGTTTACTCAACAGAAATATAAGAAAGTTTTCTGCATGCCAAACTCTGGGTCATCAGCATTATGGCAAATTTCTTGAGATTCATGTATTTCTGAAATCAGATGAGTAATCTCTTGCTAATGTCCTGTGGAGATACTCTGAGTCCTTTGGCTTTATAGTCTTGCTGGCACCCTCCTAAGCCACAGAGCAAGCATTTCCCAGCAGAGTGGCAGTGGGTCTAGTTTGATAGTTGCTCTGAAGATGTATTTTGGAAAATATTAAGAAATTAACTTGGAAAATGGGAAGTTGTGAAGCATTGTAAATTTTATTGTCATTCAAAAATATTTGTTGTTCTTTCCTGGGGAGGAATAAAATATTCTCAGTCTGGTCACAAGAGGATTAGCAGCAAGGCTTACTCTGGTTTGAAAGGTAACAGGAAACATGTGTGGCATTTCTGCCAACGTTATTGCAGACAGAGCTGAGGGGGATCTATAGCAAAGAGGAAAGATAAATCTTTGTGGCACGTATGGGAGAAATGGGGGCTCTTTGTGGCATAACCTAACCTATGCTGAGTGGTGGGTGGGCCGTAGACTGGAGGCGAAGAAGAGAAGCGAAAAGCACATGCATAGAGGAATCAAGATTACCACTGAGTCACAAACCAGGATTCAGTCCTGAAGGTCCTAAAGCTGCCAGGAGATGTCAACCTAAGATTCAGTAGGGGTTGAGTCTTGTGTATATTAAACTCAACTAAAGAGTCACTATTCAAAGAGAAGAAACAATTTGGATGCAGAAAAGGAGAAAAGAAAAGGAAGGGAGGGAGGAACATATATATGTATATGTACAGAATAGCTTGGGTAATTGTACTGCAGATTTCGGCCGGTCTGTTGAAAAGAGCAGTTTGTGCCTAATTTTTTCTCTTTCTCTTGCTTTTTAAAAATATTTTTACCAATTTTGCATGCTTCTGTATAATAATCTGAGCGACTAACTTGAAGACAACAATATGCAATATAACAACCACTGTTGAATCCCTGTTGTTTGTTTAGTCAAATTCTATATTGATTCTAATTTTATTTTACTATTTTTATTCTCTTAAAAAACAAAAAGGAAAGAGGAAAAAAGTCACATTAATGCCCCTAGTTTCACTCACTGGGACGTGGGTGCAGTGGTCCACAGCCTCTGTTGGCTCCATCCTCTCCTTGGTGTTGTGGTGTGTGGAAAACTGCTTTCTTTCCATAAACTGCTTGGGAAACTATACGGCTTACTGGAGGTGGCCTTATTTGAATAATAATAGTAATAACTATACTTTTATGAGAAATAAAATAATATAGGAGGTGGTCATCCACAGCTGGGAGGAAAAGCACAGAAGGGCTCGGGGCATCTGGGGCCCTTGCCAGCCAGGAAAGCGCTCTGAAGACTTGCAGCACGAGTCTGCAGGGGCACTAAGCACAGACCGTGTTCGTAGGCACTGAGTCTCTGTGGCTACAAAACAGAATGCGTAGGGCAGAGACACGGCACAAAACAAGACTGAAGCTACTTGGGGAAAACTTGGAGCAACACACTTCCCAGGCCAATGTTCTGGTGTTTGTGGGAAGCCAGAGGCTGTAGAGCATTGCTGAGAAGTGCACAGCAGCATCAGCACCATGCTTCATGGGGGCCCAGGGCCTAGAGGTGACCCCAGCGGCCCAACCGTCAGCGTCCTGTGAGTGGGGATGGTGGGAGGAGCAGCCGCATGGGATCAGGCACAAGGCAGCAGCCGGCTGGGCCAAGCCCAGGGCAGCCCTGCCTCAGGGAAGATGCTTGGGAACCCGGTTGGCCTGGCACAGAAAGTCACTGTGGCTTGTCCCTGATGTCACATGGTTGCCGACTTTCCAAATATTAGCCTATGCACAGACACCTATTGTTAACCTCCCTCAGCTTAAAAACAAGTTTTTAAAATCACAGGAGAAAAATGAAGTAGATAGTGCAGTTACATGAAAAAAGTTGAGCACCTACATGTCTACCATGAAAGCCCATTGTAAGTTTTAAAAGACAGAGCTGAGAACCTGTTTGTAGGCAACACAAGCAAGGTTTAGCACATAAAATGCTAAAATGAAAAGGCATGGACAGTAAGGGGAAAGACATTAGAAAAATGAAATGATTTTGAGATAATTTACAAAATTATATCCAGAGGAAAATTTATAGGTGAAACTGGGTTAAATGAATTAATTTAAAAAAACATATTATGGGCCAGGGAGATAGCTTGGTGGTCTAAAGACCTGCCTGGGAAGCACAAGGACCCAGGTTTGATTACCAACACCACACGCTGTGCAAGCCCAGGTCCTGTGCTGGCCGCCAAGACTGGGCGTAGTAGCACCCTGGGAGGATGAGACAGGAGGATCAGTGTGAGTCTGAGCTGTGTAGTAGGACCCTGTACCAAATAAATAAAGGATTAATAAAAACATTTTCATGAAAATTAGCAAATTTAAGAGGTGCTGTATAATAATCCCATGCTTGCAAGGTGTGACAGGAACTTTTATAAAATGCTGACAGGGCACCTTGGTATGATTATTTTGCAGTGTCATTTGACATTATGCACAGTCATCGTCCTTATTAGTCATCTTTTGGCATATTTATCTGAACGGAGCATATCTAAATATAGCACAAAAGCTTTAATAAAAGATATAGCTCTGTAAAAGTAGAAATCACTTAAATCTATAACACTCAAGAGAGTATTTACACATAAACTATAGATTTTATTTGTATATAGTTGATGGCTAACTGGAATTTTACATTGTGTTTATAGTGATTTGTGACAATGATGACAACATATTACATGAATTTGATCAAAAGTTCACTAAAGAATCAGTATCCGCGCACACAGGAAAAGACAGGAAGAAACTTCAAGACTCGTCGCTAAGGGCTCTGTTTACTAAGTGATTTCTTTTACCTTTATATAACTCTGACTGGGAATGTGGTTCATAATAAAGGAGGAAGCTGGGGGACAAAGCCGCTCATCTGTGATAATTGAAGTGAGGGCCACGTGTGTGAGCCAGGAGCGCAGGACAGACAGAAGGGCACTTGAGAGTAGCTTTTGGAAACGCATGCTGCAGGGAAGCCGCAGGAACAGGGGCATCTGTGGGTGTCCAAAGAGGAGGAGATGGGAAAACGGGGCTGCACAGTCTCAGGAAGAGCGAGACTTCCGGCTGGGAGGGCGGGAGACCACAGGAGCCCAGGAGGAGGGTACACCCCAGAGACAGGGGCTGGTTAGTGTCCAGGAGGCATGGGGCTGGGAGGACTGCAGCAGTGATGGGGGGTGCTGGGCTGGAGAGAGGAAAAGGGAAGCTGCCTTTGCTCCACACCAGAAAAAGCCATAGGAATGGCTCAGTAAATATCACATTAGGAACGGGGTTCCAATCAAGCCCTTTCTTGGTCTCCATGGCCACACTGGCGCTAGTGAGGCTCACACTCCTGAGGCTTCCCACTGGACTCCCGGAACGCAGGCGGTACTTCCGTCAGGCTTCCTTCGTGCCCTCCGTGGGCCAGTGCGAGCGTGGCCGTGGAGGCGGCTGATCTGTCGCTGGGCTGGCATTCCTGCCCGCCCTCCAGTTCTTGGGCTGCCCTGGAGCCATCTCATTTGGCCTACGGCAGTGATGGCAGAAGTCTTGGACACCCACCGCATGCCCAAACTGCAATCCCAAACTCACTTATCACAAAGCGCAGATCCTCTAATTCAACCTCAGTGCTGGGGGTTATTGTAGAAAGTCACTGCTACCGAGCACAGCAATCAGGGCACCTGGGCTCAAACGTCATGGCTTGGCCACGATGGCCTCAGGCCAACCTCTTCTCTCCAATACCCTTGGGCCAGGAAATTCTTGAGCCAAAATCCTGCTGAGAAGGGAACAATCACATCACAAGTGGGAAAGAAACAAGATACTCGGCATTACTCTGAATCCCGACCTAAAAAATGTGCCCGCGGATTTCGCAGGCGCAGCTCTATACTGCAGAGTTACCTGGAAGGACACATCATCATTTCTGTTTATAAACACACAGAAACGCATCCCACTCCCTACTCTACTGCAAACAGCACCAGGCAGACCGAAACACACCCGTGGCTGTGGGACACCTCTCGGGGCTGGACTCCTCACCTGTGAGCCACTGACCTGCCCCCTCCCCGAGGTCCCAGCCAGCTCTGCACCAGTGTGTCCTCCCCCAGCAGTAACCCTGTCTCTCTACCACAGGTGCCTATCCTCGACTCTCACTGAGTTTCCGGTTGAAGAGAAACATTGGCTACTTCATTCTACAGACCTACATGCCCTCTATACTGATCACGATTCTCTCCTGGGTGTCCTTCTGGATCAACTACGACGCGTCTGCAGCTCGAGTTGCCCTCGGTATGTGGCATTTTTAAGAGATACCCAAATGTGAAGTGAGCATATCATTACAGCATCAAGGAAGTTTAAAGGTTCAACTACAATTTTTTAACACTGTGACACCAACCTTGCCCACACAGTTACTTTTTATCTTGAAACACTAATTTCATGCACAATTCCCTTGATGTGTTAATTTAATTATGAGGCTTAAATGTGAATTTCCATGCCCAGGAGAAGGAAAATTTGCTTGCACTATATTTGCATAGCACGACCATTTTGACACTAATTTTAAAGCAACAATTAACATTGCCTGCTCAAAAATTATCTGATGGCCCAGAAAAAAGATTTGATTAATTGTGCATTCTTCTTTTTAAGTCAGAAAAATAGTCAAGTTTTACAGAATATAATTGGAATTACACAATTTCATGAGCATTAAAATAGGCCATTAGATTCTGAGGAGTTCCAGAGAGCCACAGTCACCCTTGCTGACCACTGCTTGCATGACAGCTGGACTCTCAGCTCATGAGCAGTGGGTCTGATATATTGTCTTAATATCTCATTTTGAAGGAAAGGCTTATATTTTCAGGAAAATTATCTAGCTAATTATTATCAAGCTTTATGAGTGAAACAATACCTTGAATACATTTTAGGTAAGTACAGAGATAATGAGTAATTATAGAGTATTCATCCTCAGGTTGATTTTGACTTCTAAAACTGTAATCAACAATAGGTATTTTAAAAATTAATGCAAAAGCATGGGCCACGTGCTTGTTTGTAAGGTACTTCATTTCGCCTTCTGTTCTGCGCTACCAACTTTTCCCAAGACTTTACTTTTATTCTCAAAGAATATGTACTTGTGTGTGTGTGTGTTTCCAGTTTAGATCTGAGTGTGCAACTTTCACACTTATCTCCAAGATTAGATTCTCCCAGGAAATAACACACAACTATCAGATGAGGGGGAAAAATCAAGTGGCTACTGCTAAAGATATAGACAATTGAAAAAGGACTTTGAGAAGAATGATGTATCAGAACCAGGAAATTCCGCGTTGCCACGCATTTCTCCTTATTAGTAGGTATTTGCAGTGCTCAATGCTCATGTCCCTTTGTCGGTGGCAGCACTCGTACATGATGCGCCTTAAGTTCATTTTTTACCCACTGTCCTTCCCTCCCTTGAGTCCCTACCGAGCCAAGAGAGATCCATCTCCCTAATTCCTGTTGTCCATCTCTTGTTTTGTCCTTTATTTGTAATTTGGATTCCCAAGTAAGAGAAAGCAGGTGACACTTAAGCTTGCGAGTCTGATTAGTTCCCTCAACACTGTGATCCCGAGGTGTGTCCCATTCTTTCTTGAATGAAAAAGGAAAATGTGGTGTTTGCAGACAATGGAGTACTATTCTGCCATAAAGGGAAAATACTCAAGTCATTTGTAGGAAAAAGGACACAGAAAAATTCAGAGCTCAAAACATGTAGGAGAAAGATCCACAGTTTGTGTCACTGTTACACTATTTCTTTTAAGAGAAATAATATAAGATAAATAAATGTAAAAAATAAAATAAATGGAGCGAATAAATACAACGTTCTTGGAGCCATCCCTGAACTTGTGCAAATGAGGCCTGAAGATGAGATGCTTGAGCTTTGGGGGGGAATGTACCATGGGAGATTTGCCATTAGTGAGGTCTTCAGAGAAATGAGGTGCTGTGCAGCCATAAGGGTCTGTGTCCCCAGGGATGAGGTGTGCTACAAACGTGAAGCTGGCTCCTTCAAGTTCTGCATATCCTTGATCGTAGAGTGCTGTCTTCCACTAAGGAAGCAGATCCCCTATCTCCAGTGGGTTATGTCCAGCCAGTGTCTGCATGTAGACTCCACTTTTTCTTAGCCCCAGCATTCATATGATGAGCTTCAGTCACCTCTTTTGCTTTTCTGGAGGAAAGAACTCACCTGGCCAGAACTGCTCTAGTCAACACTGGGCACAGCCAGGCTCCGGTTGTCATCAAAGGCCTGGAGAGGCTGGGGGCAGAAAAGGTGGTCACGCCTGAGAGTCAGGTGAATGGGAATAAGGAGTTGGGAAGCAGCTGCAGCTGGAGGATTGGCCCTGGTCTCTGTCCAGATGAGAATCCAGGGGCTTCTGTCCAAGTGTGACAGAGCAGCCTTCTTGTCAATTTCCCCCGCCCCCAGTATGAGACCTGGTTCCAACTCTGGGTTAGGCTAATGTGGGATCTTGTCTTTAGAGAGCTGTTCTCAAAACCCTGAAATCCAGTGACGGATGAGTAATGTCAATTAGCCCTCTTTATTTATCTCAGGAGGAAGAAAAATACAGTGTTCTGATTACATGAAGCAAATAAATGATATTGCTTCTTTCATAGTCAACTTTATAAATATAATTTTCAAATACACTATTTCATCAGTGTATCTAAATAAGAACCAGGTTGAAGCTAGAAATTGGTGCAGACACTCAACAGCCTGGTGATTGCAGAGAATCTGAAGCCATTGCACCCACCGAGCCGCTGCCCATGCTACAGCGGGGCCTCATTCCCCTGGAGAGGATGAATTCAAAGCAAGGCCAGCAACCTGAGGCTCCCAGGCATTCAGCCTCCGAGATGTTGGGCCTAAGGCTGGCTGCCACTTGTCAGTACTCCCTTGCCACTGGAAGCCTTGTGTTTAGACTTTTCACTAACAGCAGGCGACTAAAGCAGAGCTGATCAGGGGCCTGAGCCTGCTGTCCCTCCCGCTGCATCCCCCGTGGCAGCAGGAGCTTGCAGGCCTGGACACAGGCCTGATAGATGTTGGTCTATCTCCCATTGCAATGACAGATGACCTGCGTGAACGCTGAGTGCCCAAGGTGGGGCGAGGTACACAGAAAAGCAGTTCTCTAGTTGAAAGCTTTGTAGGCTCAGCAGCATGTCGCTGACACCTGCTGAGCTCTGACTGCCTCCCACCGTGGCCTCATGTGGGTGAAGCCATCACAGTGGCAGAGTTCGGGGCAGGGAAAGCTCTCCTGGCCTAGCCAGAACCAGAGAGCATGAGGCTCTGCGCTACTCTCTTAGCAGAATTCGGTCTCTCAGAGGGATTTACTGTGTCCCAGGCAGCTCTCACTGCCTTCCAAAGGTGTAACACCTCCCACCACCGCTCCACACTGCCACCTTTGGCTTCCAATACAGGAGCCTTGGGGGACACAAACAGCAGCAGACACTCACCACAGACTCCATCCTGATGTCCCTCCTGCGCCTGTGCCCCGTGTCCCGCAAGGCCTCACCACCCAGGCTGAGAGCAGAGGGGATTTGGGTCCCCACCCTTTCCCTGGGGGCATAAACTGAGGCCTGTGTACACCAACCCATTCAAAAGAACTGGCTTCAGAAGCAAAGCACCGACTAAAGCCAGGCATTCAAGCTCCCAAATCCTCTGGAAGAGTAAAAAATAGCAGCAGTGGCGGTGGCATTTCAGACTTTTTGGGTGATGGTGAGAAAGCCTAATTTTGAAGCATTTGCGTGGGGCTTTCATGTTCGCTTACAAGCTACAATTATCCCATTGCTGTGTTCAAATTTTCAAAAGTCTCCAGGTGCACATGAATGTGATGTTAAAGAGGAAGCTTAAAATACTCTGACATCTTAGAGTTCCACACATTCCATAAGCGATCGGGCCTCACAGTCAGATGTAAAAATAGTTCCATAAACCCTTGGGCGCTTCTGTGCAGCTTCACAGTAGCTAGCAGTTCAGGGCTCATGGAGTAGCCCATTGCCACTGGCTGTGCTCCCTTCCCTGTCCCCTGCGAGAACCAGGGAGCTCAGTCTCGGGCTGGTGGTGCCACCTCTGAGGACAGGGCGGGAATCCAGAGGCTTCGAACTCCCTGCTGGACAGACCTAAGGGGTCTTGCGGGTGCTAGCCTTCTGGCTTTACCGGAAAACTCAGGCCAGACTCTTTACATCAAGGCCTCCCCTTGCCATGGTGATGCAGGGAAGCCATTCTGTCTATTAGGCCTGGAAGGCCCACTAACGAGCATCCAAGGCCTGAGTAAGAAAGAAATGGCCCAGGTACTGCCTGGTTTGCCTACACTTCTTATGATTCCAGGAGCACCATCTCCACTTACCTCTGTGCCAGGAAGGGGCAGCCTGAGCCCTCCCTGTCCATGCTGCTTCTGTAAGCTCCTGGCCTGCAGCTGCAGCACTGACCTTTGCTCCCCTGGCCTGTAGAGCCTCCAGCTATTTAGTACTGGATCTTTGTGTAGCAGGAGCTGTGTCCCTGGCTGTGGGAGGAGGAGCCCCAAAACATCACCTTCACCTGGCTAAAAGCTAACCTCCGTAAGGAAACAGTGGGGTTGTTCACAAGGCTACGTGAAGAATTCGACAAAGTACAGTTGTGATCTACTGGATTATATTGGAATACTTTACTAAATTGATTCGCCTACAATATTTGGATGGCAATGGAATAACAATCTCTAACAAAACTAAAGAAAAAAAGGGGATATAAATGAAGGAGTGTTTTGTACCTGCATATTCAAAATAGTTAGGATAGATATATAGCTACTTTTCCTTAATTCATGAAGAAGATTTGTACTAATAGTGCTTGGACAGGATATTATGTCTGCATCCTGTGCTATGAATGACTACTACAAGGACAACCATATGCAATGTATTACTTGTTGTAACTCTCCTGCCAACCTGTTTTGAAGCTGTCTCATTGCAATTTTTTATCAATAAAATTAATAATAAAAAAAGAATTTGACAAAGTAACAAGGAACAAAGAGCAATGAGCTGATGGGCTCTTTCTTTCTTTCTTTTTTCATAATTTTATTGAGAAACAAATAGCAATGAGATAGTTTTGAGTCAAATTAGTAGGGCAGTTTTAATAATTTTACATTGCATATTGTTTTCTTAGTGCTTATTCATTGTACAAGATGCAGACATGATATACTGTTTACAAACACTATCAGAACAAATCCCTCTATTCATTGAATTAAGAGAATGTAGCTGTACATCTATCTTAACTATTTTCAATTCCCAGTGTCTAGTGGTTAGGATTCAATGCTCTCACACTTTCCTATAGAGTGATGAACTTGGCATGTGAGATAATCAGCCTGAAGGGCCCTCACCCAGCTGCTCCTTGGAGCTCAGGACCAGACCCCACACTCGGCAATTTAAAAATCTCCCAGCCCCACTCCCATGTCCAGTCAACATGGGAGGAATGACTTCCTGCCCAGCAGCCTCACCACAACCCCAGGCCACCTCAAGTGTTGCTTCCTGAAGCCCTCCACCCTCAGTGCCGGCTGCTGGCTGGGCTTCCTTCAGATGCTCTCCTTGTCGTCCCTACACTCTCTCTTGCTGTCTGACTCCACCATCTGTGCTGCCCAGGTGGAAGGCTGCGTGCTTCCCCCCACGTGCAGTGGTCTGCCGAGCACCACTGTCACCCTCCTCCACGTGCTGTGCCCCACTGCACTCCTGTTGCACAGCAGTGTTCTGCCTATCGCCACTGAGTGCTGCAAACTATTTGGGGGGAAGAGGGAAAGACACATGGAAGACATGGGCAGCAAAGCTGCTGCCCTGCTCACCCTCTGCTTCTTTCCTAGGAATCACAACTGTGCTGACCATGACCACCATCAACACCCACCTGCGGGAGACCTTACCCAAAATCCCCTACGTCAAAGCCATTGACATGTACCTCATGGGCTGCTTCGTCTTTGTGTTCCTGGCCCTTCTGGAATACGCCTTTGTCAACTACATTTTCTTTGGAAGAGGCCCTCAAAGGCAGAAGAAGCTTGCTGAGAAGACAGCCAAGGCAAAGAACGATCGCTCCAGGAGCGAAAGCAACCGGGTAGGCCTCCTCCATGCCCTGACATACCCCCGCCCTGAACACATGGGCGCTGCATGCACCGGTGGCCCTTCTGTGGCCCACAGAAAGGCCGGTCATGAACTGCTGGTCATGAACTGAAGTGCCTCCTGAGTGAGTCACTTGGCCCCTGTGGAAACATGAGCACAGTTGTTGAGATGCCAACATCTTCCCATTTTCTTCCAGGAAGAACAGAACAGGTGGTCCTTGAATGAGTGAAATTCAGGTAGTGGGCGCACACTTTAATTCCAGCACTCAGAGGCAAGAGGGTCACAGGTCTGAGCCCAGCCTGGGCAGCATAGAGAAAGCTTATCTCAAAATAAAAAGTAAGTAGGGGCTGACATGTAAGTCAGTGGGAAGGTCCTGGCTTCAGTTTCAAGGACTGGAAAAGAAATGAATGAAGAAAGAAAGGAAGATAGGAAGGGAGAAAGAAAGGAGGGAGGGAAGGAAGGAAGGAAGGAAGAAAGAAAGAAAGAAAGAAAGAAAGAAAGAAAGAAAGAAAGAAAGAAAGAAAGAAAGAAAGAAAGAAGAAAGAGAAGGGAAGGAAGGAGAGAGGGAGAGAGACAGATTGACAGAGACAGAGAGAGAGATAGAGAGAAAGAAACCGTGGGCTGTGGTGGCCTAACATGACACAGAAGCACTGAAGCACTTTTCCAAGGTGTTTCGATGTTCCTTTAGTTGGAAAGTTACCCTTCTGTCATCCAGCCTGCCACCAGTGTGCATGGAGCTCTGCAGACGTGTCCCTTGGCCACCCCTGCTGCTTCCAGTCCTCAGGGAAGCACCCACAACACACAGGGGCAAGCAAGGCAGTGGCAGGGGCTGGCTCGGGTGCTCACACGTCTCCCTGTACTTGCCGGGTTCCACATGTGTCATCCACAGCTGTGGCCAAGAACAGCCTCATTAAGCTCTGGAAGCCCCCAGCTGGCCTTGGGCAGTCACCTCCCCACCAACAGGGCTTTTTTACCAGATGCCACTTCAGTTTATCTTTAATAAAGGCAGGGTTTTCTTGTAATTGGGGACATCGCCCTAAGGAAGCACTAGCTTCCATATGACTTTTCTGACCTATCTTTCCAACTCTTTTATCTCCTCAAGTCTTCAAGAACATATTACACCTGGCCACAGCTTGGGTTCCCACACTTACTTGGTATTTTAGATTCTCCTCATGCAAGTCTCTCCAGGCAGTGAGGGTCTCCTGCACCTTCCTTTGCCTTGGCCACGGGAAAGGTTATGCTCCTCCCAGGGCAGTGAGGAGCTCCTGAGATTTCCTGCCTATAGCAGCACAGAATAGGCTCTAGTCACTCATGAATGAGTGGGACCCACTACATGAATGTAGATCGTTCCCTTCTGCTCAGAAAAACATAAATAGAGTTGGTCAGAAAAACTCAGGATCTGTGAATAAAATCAGGCATTCTACAGGCAAAATTATCTTGAATTTCTTCCTGGAAAATATATTCTGCACCATACTGTTCTGTTTTTAAAGAGGTCCGCATCCTACTATGAACACACAACATGCCTGGGCTCTACTGTTGCCACAAGAATGAAAATTCATCTTATCACAACAGTTTCAATGAGAGCTACATGTAAGTGCATGTACATGCACAACACATGCACACATGCATATGTGAACATACATGTACCAATGTACATACCACACACACACACAACCACACACATAACACATGACACATGCACACAAATTCACACACACCAGATACACACACACACAGGCACACACAAATGCACACACATATAGGCACAACACATGTACACATGCTCACACACATGCATAACACATGCACACACATGCACATACATACAAACAATGCTATCTTTGTGAATTCCTGCGATCCATAGATTGCTTTCCTGTCTTCTAGATAAGACTGCTTAGAACTGTCCAACTGTTGGCTTAGAAAATATTTCTGATACAAAGCATAAAATTTGAAAGAAAAAAGTAAGCCCTTTAACATCCAGAGAGAAAATTAGCAGGCCTAAAAAGAGTATATTATAAATTGGATGCAGGGAAACTGTCCAATCAATTCATGAATCTGTTCTTATTGTTGGTTCTAAAAATGTATTTCTCTTCTGTCCCAGCAGATTTCCTATGTTCACACTTCTTTAAAAATCTATAATTATAGACTAGTCCTTAGGGTTTAAAATCAATATACAAATAGCTACATGGACTCAGTGGACTAAAGCGCCTGCTCTGGCAGAGTGCAGTGGCCGTGTTCCATCCTTGTCGTGCTGTGCTGGCCCCGTCCCCGGGGCATGCTTAGCCGGTGACAGACTGGGCATGGTGGAGAGGCAATAATCCCAGTGCTTGAGAGGCTGAAAACAGGAGGATCATTACAAATCCGATCTATACAGTGAGACCCTGTAGACCCTGGACTAAAATACATAAAAAATAGTTATACGAATACTAACTTTGAAAGCATATTTTGTGTCCTAAAAGATAAGCATTAAAAACTGTTTCCTTGGCTGGGGTTGGCACTCAGCAGGTACAGATGCCTGCCCAGGAGGATGGGGCCCTGGGTTCCATCTCCAGAACAAAAATAGCTTTTAAAAACTTTGACTACATCTAAGAATTCAGACATAATTTTTAAGTATGAATGAACATCCCCTAAATTTATATCAAATGAAGTGGATGAATTCAAACTGAAAAAAAGAACGGAATCACGTGACTCATGCAGGACAGAAGCGGCGGGCCAGCGTGCGGTCCTCCGTAAACTCACTCACTCGCTGACAAGCAGCCCTGGGCCATGGCCAGCACCCTGGCCTGCCCGCAGCTCCTTATCTGCAGCAGGAACTTGATGTCATTGCCTTCCTGAGACCCCTGTCTGTGTTAGGGAAGACAGTACCTTGAGGCACTGCAGCCACGGAGAAGGATCTGAGTCACCAACAGGTGCCCATGAGAGAGGAACGCCCTGAGCCCGCTGTGCGCTAAGAGTTCATTCCTTTCACTTCAGTGGTTATATAGTATTTTCACTTAGCAACTGAGTCACGAGTGGTCACAGCAGTCACATATTCACCCAGGCTTCCCTTGACAGTGGCGCCGTGGGGCCCCTGACTGCCCCTGTGCTTGTGACCCGTGCTGAGCCACTTCTGCACCCGAAGGCAGGCTCCTGCTAGAGTGCACACAGTAGACTTACCGGCCTTCTAATGGTCTCTGAATTGACCAAGCAGATGTAAGTTTCACAAAGTGTCAGGAAGTCCTAATTGTCAGCAAGGATTCAGAGCTACAGACTCAGTGTCCTTTTTGGAAGAGCCAGACTTCACTGGACACATTGCAGATTCTTTCTCATTATCATCCTTGGCTTGACTGGAGCTGGGAGAAGAGTGAAGCATGGGACATGCCCTGGGCCCCCGGCGTGGTGGTGCGTGCTGGAGGAAAACCGAGAATCCTTCTATGATATATCATGGAGATGTTTTTAGGTTTTGATGGTCTCTACCCATCAAGGTTATAGAGCAGGATGAAAAACGATACTGAAATTGATGATTCTAATTATAGCAGATAGGAGATGGGCCCTTCAAGCTACAAGTACTCATGAAGTAATTTAAAAATTGCAAGTCATCTGCCACTCTGTAAAGTGCATTGCAACCTTATAAGTCACCCACAATTTTTTGTATTTTATGATTTACATTCTAGAATATAGCAAAAAAATTAACAACTATTTTCAAAAAAATGTTTAAAATATTTGGTTTATAAGATTTCAACTTTTGGTAAGCCTTAATCCTTTGAGGAAAAAATATCCTACTGATAATTTTGGTATAAATTCTCTAGATGTTGATTCACATTCAAATGAAATCCAAGTGGATATAAAATTACAAGCAGCCAGTTATTCTATATTAAGGTTTTATTAATTCACTACCCATTTAAGTTCCTTTGTGCACTGTAATATCCACCACCTGAGTTTTGTTTCCACTTCAAGAGTTTTCCCACTCAGAAACAGTAGTGTAGAATTATGTTAGTTCGAGTCCTACCTCATAGGACCTGTCTCCCTTACTCTTCTCTCATTGCTGGGATGGAACACCTGCTGCCCAAAATTAAGGGAGGAAAAGTTTATTTAGCTCACAGCTTGTGGAGGTTTCAGTCCACACTCAGCTGGCTCCTAAACAGGGTGGCACGCAGAGGACAGCCACTTATGGTGGAGAAGATGGGGGAAGAGCAGGAGCAAGGGTAGGGGCAGGGGGAGCAGGTCTCTTTCCCTCCCCTATGCTCCATGCAGGCTGCTGCCCAGGGCAGTCGCAGCATGCACACCCATGATTCCCAGCCTTGGATCATTAGTCAGTCACGAAGTCTGGAAGGCCAGTCCCATCACTGGCTTTGGGCCCCAGGTCAGCTGGACACAGACAGTGACAGGACCTTTCCCCTAAGAGAGCTGCCCGCTGGTCATTGAGGTACAAAGTGCCCTGGAGCAGTTCAGCTTTGCCAGCTATTAGTGATGTTCACAGAAGATCAAGTGGGACTCCCACAGGCTAAGCTTCTTTCACCAGATTCAGAATCCATCTTTGCCTCCCCATGCCACATGGCTTGTCACACTGTACTGGGGAAATGGGGCACCAGATCAGAAAACTTGCTCCACGTCCTAAAGAAATCAGTTCAGCATTCAGTTGATTCACTTTACATCTCTTCCTCTTGTCCTTTTATGGTTCCTGAAGCAACTAAATATATTTTCTCTCTTTGAAATCCACCTTCCTATTCTTGCTACCTGGAGTTCTCTCTCCACCTTCAGGGCCTTCCCTCCTTCAAGACCCTGGCAGCCCTGTCTTCACACAAGTCTCTGCCACACACTTGCACCCTGCCTGTGGCTCCCTCACCCACAGAGTCCATTTTGTTCCTGTTCTCCCAGCTTTCCCAGCCTGCTTGTTGTGCTAGATGGTGTGCAGTTCCTAAAATCTGCCCAAGCTGCACCCTGGGCCTGCAGTGTGCCATGTGCTCAGGCAGCTGTGTCCATGGGCATGCGGTGCGCCCTGTGGGCTTGGTCCCAGCAGGCAGCTTCTCCCCGTCGTAGGTCTGAGAAGAGGGCAAGGCTCACATATGTCTGATCTCACAGTCGCGGGCAGCTGAGTCAGAGTCATGAAAGGACATCACTCATGTAAGAGCATACGTCTCATCACTGCTATTTTGTTCCACAAAACTGTTAGTTTGAATCCTTTAACATATAAAAGGAGCTTTTTATATTTTATTTTTGATAATCAGAAAAGAGATACCATTTTTAAAATGTATTTCAAAGACATGGTCTTTTAAAAAATGCATTTGTAGTTCTTCGAAGGTCTCTTCTGCTAGACACCTGGAGCCCTAGGGTTAGGGTACTCTGGGAATCATCATTAGAGGCCTGCCCTAGCCCTAGGCCATGGGCAGGTATACGCTAATGTGGAATATGCTAATGTGTGTGAGGAGCCCCAGGCCGCCCCTCTGTACCTAAAGGGAGCCCTGGCACATGCCAGCATGGACCATTAGTTCTTACAGTTCACTGTTTTCTTTTTAAAACCTTATGTAGCACAGGAAGAACATGTTTTGCAGCATAAGAACATTAGAGATAAACAATATTTTCTGGGCTTTTTCCTACTTTAAGAAAAACAATCTAGACACCAGGCATGGTGGTAGATGCCTGTAATCCCAGCACTTTTGGGAGGCTGAGGCAAGAGAATCCTAATGAGTTCAAGACCAGCCTGGGCTACAAAGTAAGCTAAAGGCCAACCTAAACTGCATAGTGAGACCCTGTCTCAAAACAAAACAAAAAACAAGAACAACAATCTAGTTTCCTATAATTTTCAATAAAATATAATAAACTGCTTATCAATGAAAAAATAAATTCTTCAATACTACATTCTAAAAATAGTGAACATCTTCCATCTTTGGTTGTTCTCTGCCCCACCCTCAGGTGCATATTACGCATATCTACTTTACAATTTTAGACAAAGAAATTGAATCGAGCTGAGTTTATTTAATTAGTGTCTTCCACTTCCACAGCCACTGCTCATAGTAGGTCTTTTCCTACGATGTTTGGAGGGACACCGTACCCACGCATTGCTGTAAACTGAGTAGTGAGGTGAACTGAATCCATGGGGCCCAAGTGGCTACCTCCCGCCCCAAGCAGCCAGCGTTCTTCCCACCTGGCTCCCCTTGGGGCAGCACTCCCACAGATGCCCCCTTGGTCCCTGCCACAGTGCTGACAGGATCCCTGCTTCATGGCTCTTCCTGTTTCCAGAGCACTGGACTGGCTTTAGGCTTCTTTTTCCACAACTTCCTGTTCCAGAAGACACAGCTGAAAGAGCAGAAACAGCGCAAGCTTCAGTGCCTCCCGAGAGAGCTTGATGCTCTCGGTGCTTTTAAGTCAGGAGCAAAATTGTAATTTACCTGTCATTGAATAAAAGTAATGGGATATGGGGCCAGGGAGGTGGTTCAGTAGAATAAGTGCTTCCCTGGCAAGTGCAAGAGCCTGTGTTCAATTCCTGGTTCTGCCAAAAAGAAAAGTAATGGAGTGCTAACAGTTCTCTCAGCCACTGCCCCTCCAGACATATCTTGGGGAGGGACGCAGCACACTGTGTGGTTCGGGGGCCCCACTTGGATCTCCAGCTTACTGCTCCCTTCTAAGCAGCCTGCTCTGGCCCTGAGATCCCTGCTCTCCATCCCGCTGCTCCCGGGGAGCATCCTTTCATAGTAGCAAGCACAGTAGCAGCACTGCGCCAGCTGCTGATCGGCCTGCTGAGGTGTAGGTGTCCACTTATGGGCCGAGGCAGGGCCTGGGGCCATGCCCAGTGCCCAGCGCCTGACCTTTCTACCCTGGGGACCTCGCAGCTGCAGAACCCACCAGGTGCGAGCCAAGCACACTGCTGCTGCTGCAGACGGGAGCATGTACTAGAGGTCTAGAGAGCGTGAAGACTCGGTTGGTGTGGTAGGGAGAGGACAGTTATCCCCAGGGCTGGAATTTTCCCCCAGATTTCTTTACAGGAAATGGGGCCTAGTGCAGTGTGCACTGACTGGGGTCTTCCTGTCACTGTCTTCTCTCCCACTCAAGACCTTGCACAGCCAGTCTGTGCTCCAGGAAAGCGCTTCTACTTAGTGCTTTCCCATATCCTTTTTCTTTTTGGGGGGGGCACAGGGTTCCAGGGATCAAACTCAGGTCCTTGCACTTGCTCTACATGCCACTGAGCTATATCCCTGGCCCTCTATCTTCTTATTGGAGTGTATGCAGTTGAGATTCCTTGACATGACAGGCAGAGTCCCCTCCTGGCCAGCTCTTGGCTGCTCCCTGTCCCTTGGGAGTTCTTTCTGGTTCCAGTCAGAAGCTGGAAGCTGGAGGGTGATGTTGGCGGCCAAGACACCACCCAGTTCTGACTGTCCTCCGCAGCGTGCTTCCGTTTCATCGTCATTTTCTCCCGGACTTGGCTTGCCCCAGACTCGTTTCCTATTGCACTTCATCATCAGACCTCTGAGTATGGTTTCCTCCAGTTCCTTGTCTGAAAATTCGTGCTTTTCCTGGTTGGTAGAATAGGACCAGGCTCGCACTTGAAGTAGACAAACGCACTTCAGCTCTGCCCAGACCTGCGCTCACACCTCAGGGCCACTGTGGACACACCTTCCTCTTCGGTCCTGCACGGGGGCCGGGTGCCCATAGCTGCAGCAGTTAGAGCCACATTCGCTGTGACATCATAGGGCCTTACGTTCGAAGTTCAGGAGCAGCGGGCCTCTGGCTCATTCACACTGTGTCTCCCTGGGCTGGTATCAAGAGCTCTGGGGGCCCTTTCAGGAAGGCCCAGTGCCTCATCTCAGGCTCCTGGCTGTCTCCGGGGCTGCCCCTTTCCTCCCTGGGCCTTTCTTGCAGCCACCCTGCCTTCATCTCTCTCACTTTTGCTTTGTATGTCTTGTGCTCCTGACGGCGCGCGTGTTGTAAGAGCCTCTCTGTCTTGCGACCTTCCTCCTTCGCAGCCCCCCAGGGTGCCCTCGCCGGGGGCTGTCATCCTGGCGCTCGCAGCCCTCTTTCCCAAATGCACTTCAGTGACCACCTTAGGGCGGAGCCTTGCTCTGATCTATGTGCGCCAGTTCACGGTGAACATCTAGGTGTCCTCTCTGCCTCCCGCCACCTCTTCTTCAGCTGCATGCAAGGGGTGAGATCAGGGGAGACTGGAGTGGCACGGCCATCAGTCCCGCCTCCACGGAGTGTGTGGGATCCCCGGGGAAAGCATAGGCTAGTGGTCATCGTGGGTGGATGACAAAGGAGGAGGAGACAGCTCTCCAGGTGGAGAGCGCAGCCTGAATGGGAACCCCAGGGTCGGAGGGACTGAAGGCGGTGGCCGAGAGGCCCTGGCAGGGACTGCGGCTGCTGGAGAGGGACTGTAGCCCCGCAGACAGAAACAGGAAGACAGACCACTGGCACTGTAGGAAGGGGCTGCAAGCTATGTTCAGCACAGGGCAGAACATTCTGTGAACTTCGATTCCATCGTGAAAAGAGACCTTACTTTAAAGATAGTCCTAAAAAAGTGAACCTTTACACTTTGACTTGCTCCTCAGTAAGGATTCATACTTACAACAGAAAGGCTCGATTTGAAATAGCCCTCTCTTGCCTCCTTTCATTGCTTCTATAAGAATTTTTCAATCAAGGAAATAAAATCTCTAAGTCACATTTAAATGTCCAGGGCAACTTTTCCAACACAACAAAGCACTGGGTTTGACACCCGCAGGGCTTCTCGCGGAAGTGGGCCACGATTGCAGGGCAGAGCCCTGGGTCTCATGGCGCAGGAGAGCTGGGTCTCTGGGTGCGCGGTGCTTCATGCTGTGCCCTCTCCCCCCACCCCCCGTAGGTGGACGCTCACGGAAATATTCTCTTGACGTCACTGGAGGTTCACAACGAGATGAATGAGGTTGCGGGTGGCGTTGGCGACACCAGGAATTCAGCAATATCCTTTGACAACTCAGGAATACAGTACAGGAAACAGAGCATGCCCCGGGAAGGGCACGGGCGCTACATGGGAGACAGGAGCGTCCCGCACAAGAAGACCCACCTACGGAGGAGGTCCTCGCAGCTCAAAATTAAGATCCCTGATCTCACCGACGTGAATGCCATAGACAGGTGGTCCAGGGTCGTGTTCCCATTCACCTTTTCTCTTTTCAACTTAGTTTACTGGCTGTACTATGTTAACTGAGTGACTGTACTTGATTTTTCAAAGACTTCATTTAACACTGAGTGAATATTACCCTGCCTGTCAAGTTTTTATACTTGTACACAGACACACACGCGCACACACACATGTATACATACGCAATTGTATATATATGTGAACTTTCTCAGCATATATATAAAATACACGTGTATATGAGGATGTATGTGTGTGTAGGTCTATACACACTGGTGTGCGCACCCACGTGTATGTCTTTATATACACATACATATAAACATTTGCAGCTATGGACAATTCAACACAGGATGCATATTAAAGAACGTCATAGTTTTTCTTTTTTAATTGAAAGGGACAAGTATCATCTAAATATTACGCCTTGGAATGAGGACGTGAAACACAGTACCATCCCAAGCGTGTGTCTTTTATTATCATAAGTTAGATGTTTTAGTTGAGAACTCAGAAAGACACTCTTAGTTCCTTTTCCGAAGCTTTCACGGTGGTGTTCCTAGTTGAATCCGAGCCGCACACCTCAGACCCTCCTTTCGATTTTCTGAGCAAAGGCTTGCTGGATCCTTGGTGACAGGTTTCAGCAGCAGCAGGTGTGCTTCTTCTGCAGTGGCTTAGCAGATGAAGTACTTCTCTGCTGTCTTACACAATGATGGATCCCACATGAATGCCTGAATGTCCATGTTTTGAAAACCCACCGGGAGTGCACAGCATCATGCTGTGAGTATGCTGAGACCCAGTCCACGCAGGGCTTTTCTGTTCCCTTGGAGTGGATCCAGCGTAACTGTCATGTGGGAATGCAGTGGCATGTTTAGATAATGACAGTTCAGTCACTGAGAATGTGCTCTACACCTTCTCCAGATTTCTAGGCCTGATACCTAACAGAAGCATAGATGTCTCAGGTTCTTTGTTACTCTAAGGTAAAACCATCTAGGATGATTTCTCCCTTGCAGTTACGTTACCGACCATTCTTATGACATTGTATGTTAATATAAAGTATATTTGCATAGTGTGCATACGTATGTGTATTTACCGAGGTTGTGTCCCTTACGCTTGCTATCAGGGCAGCATGCGGTGTCATATTTTTCATTTTGTGATGTAACTACTTTCTGTTATCTAGAAATTAAGACTGAAGCTAAAAACACTTCTACTGTTCGCTTTCAGAAAATAAGAAGCATCCTCACGCCTTTATTTTCTATCTGACATATCTCATAAGCACATCCAACTACTCCTAGGCCAGCTAGGAATCTGCAGGAACGCAACCAGTACATCCCGCGCACTGCCCTCCCCCCCCCATGACCGTTCTCTGAGGCCGGGGAAGGCCGCCCGCCCACACACAGTCACTTTGCTTCCTTCTGATCCACAGCCTCATCAGTACTTGGCCTTTTTAAAGCTCGTAGAAACAAGACAAGGTGCACCGGTTTCGCAGGCGCAACCCTAACTTCCTATTTAGATGAGATCTTTCTAAAGAAGAAAAAGATGATATATTTTTTGTAAACAATATTTCTATCACAGGCATCCATAAACTGGTATGGCTATAGCTGTGTAAGCAGGTGTCACAGTGAAATTAAGCGTTTGGAGGATAAGATAAAAAGCAACACATGCATGAAAGAACTGCCAAATTATACTTCATTAGAAAAATGCCACCTAGGCCTCACTCCCTCTGTCCCGGGTGGACGGCCGTGGCCTGGCCGAGCACTGAGATGCACGGCGCCACTGCCTCCGCATAGCCACAGGCATCCTTCTGTGAGGATGTGTGCGGCACGAGCTGGCTCCAAGATCTGGCCATTACTTGCTTTGGCCCTTGTGGCCATCGCAACCCCAACCTGTGGGAGTCTGTGACAATTCAAAACCCAGCATCAGATGAAACAAAGTCCACAAAATTCTCATGCCTCAGTAACTGGCCTTCCTGCCCCTTCCCTCATTCCTGTCTTTCCTCCTGTCTTCTGCCAACTGCTGTGGTCTCATTCTGTGTTCTCTGGACACATGCCAGGGATTTCTTGGTCTTGGGCAGTTCTCTGGCAGTTTTTTTCATGAGTAAGAATGGGGAGATTCTAAAAGTTAAACAGCTTGGAAATAAACCTTGTAAGTGGCCTTATCATTGTTAATGTGTTAAAGAAAAAGACATTTGTGAAGACTTTATCCCTTTCAATGCTTCAGGTATCTTTTTCTGTACCCAGTCATTCTGAGAGTGAGCTCCTCATCAGAAGAGGGGCCCCACAATGCAAGCAAACATGGACAAAAGTAGCTAACGGTCAGTTTAAGTGTATGATTTATACTGTTCAGAACTGTGACATTCATATCTTCCTGGGAGAAAAATGATTCACAACTTTTTGATGCGTAGTTGAGGTGCCCGAGTAGGAGTGGCAGAGACCTCCTGGGGCTCAGAAGAGCAGCAGTCTACTCCCCGAGATTTTCTGGATATAAATTTGCATGGTGTAGTTACAGTAGCTTTTGAGCTTTTTACATGCATTTGGCACCAAGACTGGGATCCACAACTTTGTAGACACTGCGATGAAATTACCATAATAGCTATACTATAAATAGTGTTTGTTAACACACACACACACACACACACACACACACACACATTCTGTAAAAGACAAAACTTTTTAAGATCCTTGGGTATGTGTTTGCTTTACTCCATTTTGGAAGAAAATTACTTTTCTTCTAATAAAATTATTTTATAGCTTCTCCATTTTTAAAAGTTGTGAGAAGTATCGAGAAGAGAATTCCGGCTGTGCTCACAGAAGAGACTTCAGTGTGATTCTGTGCTGTTTCAGTGACCTTTCTTTCAAAACCCCACAATAGCTACCTAAGCCAATGACTGGGTCATGCTGGGGAATTCAAATCCCAGATCTCTGACATAACGGAGATGGCTCTTACCCATGCCGAGACCTCTGGAGGAAGGACAGCAACATTTAATTTGGGATCGAATGAGATTTCTAGCTACACAATTGACAGTAATAAACCATTCATTTCTCAGTAGTCCTGCCTCTCTAGAGTGATTCCCAGGGGTCTCAGGATGTAGAGAGGACTTACAATGACATCTGTGGTCACTCATTCTCAGATACACCTGAGGCGATTCCAGAGCCCTTGCACAAGGCCCTATGGAGAAAGGCTGATCAGGCTAAAGTCACCCTGCACATGAAGGTCAGTGCCATTCGCCAACCCTAAGACTGTGGTGGGGTTGTTCTGTCTATACTATGAGAAATTCATTTCTCCCCATGCTGAGATGAGCTAGAAGGTAGGTCAAGACACTAGACTTTAAAGTGATGTGTCCTTCTGTAGTCACATGAGTTGCTAGTGCCAGCATGGGAACCTTGGGGGTCCCAGCAATGGCACTTCCCTCCTGTCTAAACATGGAATTAACATCATCTCCACCAAGGAGATCACCTAGAGGTGACACTGCACACACAGGGACTGGTTCTAAGGGGACAGATACACTGCAGTGTAGATACCCATGTTCAGCATCTCATAGACAATGCATTGGTGTTTGTCCCAACAATAGTGTTTACTAAAACGAGATGTATCTAACTTCAAATCTCCTGGCTTGAAAGTATGAACCATTTGGCATTCCTCTTTGAACCTTCTCCCCTGCAACCAGTTCCTATTCCTGGCCATTTTATGCAAGCAAATATTGAGAAATGGGTGAAACTTTTTGTCACTCTTGGAATGGACTCAGGCTTCCCTCTCACCATGAGCCCCCATCCGAGTAGCACTGAAACTTGGGGCCAATAGCTGCCCAGGTGGATTAAAATTTCCCAGGACACCAGCTAGTGTGCCTTGGACTGATTACCTCTTCTACTGCATTGAAAGGTGCCGCGCTTTCCTGAAACACTAAATTCCCAGCACCTGGGTCAACTGCAGCCTCCCAGAGAGCGGCTCACCAACTACCCTCCACCATGCTTCTCCCTAGGGACAGCCCCGAACCCATTTTGTCATCCTTGTCTCATTTTTCTACTTCCCAAGTCAGTGAGTGTTCAAGGTAAGTACAGGATCACTAACAGAAATAGGCGATCGCTGTTAAGGTCAATTCCCATGTTGATTTTATTTCACTGTAAAGATAAATTTAAACTTGGTTTTGCTTAAGCACATTGATGTAATTTTTTGGTATTATTTGACATGAAAAACAAAACAGCAAACTTGAGTGATAGATACAATATGAAACTTGTTGATGAATGAACTCAAATTTATTAAAAAAGGACTAACTGACTTACCTGTAAAGGCTGCTGTTTTCTTCCTCGGCTTTCTTGTTGAAATGTGTTATTTTAATGCCAGTTATTTTTAATTACACACACACACTTGACTTATGCTGAAATTAAAAGAAACAAGCCCAAAGTTGACTGCCTATGAGTGCAATGGAACAATGCTTAAAACATTCACAATTTATTCTGAACTTCAAGAATTAGCTATAAACACCACCCTCTAGCTTATATGGGTATAGAAATGAATGTTTTAAGTAAAGTTTATATGCCTGGTGACTCAGTAACCCCTGGCCAACATGATATTGATCATATTGATCCTTGTATTATAGGACGGTCTCCCTGGTTTCCTTTGCAGCAAGAAAGTAAGAAACATGTCTGGAAATGAACAAATGAATGAACGCATGCATGATCTGAGAACACTAGCCCAGACAGAACTCGATGGGAATATACTGTCTGTTGGCTGAGAGAAACCTCAGAGCGGTTTTCAATTTCGCAAAGTGGAGGTGTTGATTGGCGGTGACCTTCACATGTACAGATCCTGAGCAATGCAGGGCCAATTCTGCCACGATTCATTGCACTCCTGCCCCCGCTCTGCCACCCAGACACAACTTTGCATTCTCTCCTGACACCCGCCTTGGATGTGTTTCTTACTGAATCTTCTTCAGTGGCTAGGACTCAACAGGAGAGACATTTCTCACTACCTCACCAGGCCAAATACTGCCTGTCCCAGGCAACAATTTTAAATAACCAATAACTACAAAAGAGAGAATCTGGAAATTCTGACCAAAGGTTGGAAAGTTTATTCTAGAAAGCATCACTGCCTGTCGGGCCAGTTGTTCCCAGACAGCCCACTCCCCAGGCCCACAGCTGGTGTGGCCCATATTCCTATTTGGCTCCAATTTCTAATATACTAACTTCCTTGATACTAGTTTCTAAAGGACAGGGATGTTCAACTCTCCTTGGAATGAGAACATTATTCTTCAGAGAAAACTGCATATTTGATGCATGCATTGATACATTTAGGGTAAGATCTTGAATCCTACAACAGATGAACTGAAGGAGGAGTTCTTCCCTGGCAGGGACTTAAGCCCTGGGGCCATTGCTCCGTTAGATAAGTGGGGTCCAGTTAGAATCCAACAGCAAGCAATGTAAAGAATGCTTCTGTGTAAAAGCATTCTGATGGACTGGGCTTGAGGTATGGCTCCATACTAGAAGCTTGGCTCTGGGTTCAATCTTTAGCCTGAAAAAGTAGTGAAACAGAGCAGAACAGAACAACTTGAAACAAGAAACCAATCAGCTAGGCCTGGTACGTGGGTGGCTGTGAGACACCAACCACACCACACAGTTCATTTCCACTTCACCAATGTTGGGAGCTAATGGAGTGTGTTGATGATGAACAGCACGCTACTTTGGCCCTTGAGTGCTGTGTGCGCTGATCAAAACCAGGGCGATCGGCACTGTCGCATTGTTACCCTTTCTTAATGTTCGGACCTTCATGGCCCTCTCTTGTAGGGAGTCATAAAATGTATAATGGGTTCATGTGAGCTATAGTCGCCCTGCTGTGCTGCAGATAACTAGAACTCGGGGCTCTTATCTGCCAGAGAGCCACTTTTTAGAGGCCACACGAGAGGGAAAGACACCGGGCCGCTGTCTCTGAGCCTGGCTTGTCTCACTTAATGTGCGTTTTGGGCCACAGCATCTCAGGCTTTATGGCTGCACACTACACCATTGTATACACGTGGGCACTGCCCTTTCCAAGTCCACTCACCATGGTGGGCATCCAGGATGATGCCACATATTCCTCATGAGAGGCTGGAATCAGCACCACACCCGCTTTCCTCATGAGAGACCCTGCAGGCTGCCCCGCACCTACCCGCAGTTGCAGGGCGACCTTCGTGCTTGGTCTGTTTTATACCTCGCTGCAACTTCCTCTTCATTAAAAACTTGTAAAAGATGGGGGATCTTTACCCGGATTTCTCTTCCCCTTTTCCATCACTCACCTTCTCTTAGCTGGTTATCCTTTTACATTCTCAAGTTGTTCAAAGGGAAGGAACAACTAAGACGAGGGAAAGACGAAAAGAAAAGGGAAATACATACACACACACACACACACGCACACACAAACACACACCACACACACCACACATGCACACACACACACACACACACACACACACACACACACACACACACACACACATATATACATAGGATGGCCTGAATCACTGCTGATTTCTGCTGGTCTATTGAAAACAGCAGTGGAATGCTTACTTTTTTTCTCTTTTGTTTGCTTGACCAGTTCTGCATGCTTATATCTGATAATCTAAACAACTAATAAGAACACAACAATATGCAATGTAAAACAACACTGTTGAATTCCTCACATTTTATTTAGTGAAATTCTGTATCATTTCTAATTTTTTTATTTTTACTATTTTCATTCTCTTTTAAAAACACTAAGAAAAAAAAAAGAAAAGAAAAAGGAAATAAAGGGCCGGGGTGATAGCTTAACAGCATAAGTGCCTGCCTGGCAAGTGCAAAGTTTGGAGTACAATCCCTGGTACTGCAAAATAAACAAACAAACAAACAAACACATAAATACACTCAGCCAAAATGTAAAAGTTATACATCAGTACTTACTACTGTGTCTATAGGTACAGCCTAAAGGTTGAAAATGATTAGATGCTCACATTACTGTGCTTTGTAAGGACAGTGAAAGGCCTTTTTTATTTTGAACTGGCGATTGAATTCAGGACCTTGTGCTTGCCACGCAGGCACTCAAGCTGCTGAGCTACCTCCCCAGCCCTGGTCTGGTATTTTGTTCCAAGATGTAAAGATAATTGCTACAACAAGCTTGGCAGATTGCGAAGCACTATAGCTTTTCTTTCTAGAACACAGACTCAGGAGGGGGCATGTGAGGAGGGCTGCCCTGTCATGCAGCTGCATTAAGTAGCATTCAGCACTCTGGACTCTGTTAAGAGAAACTAGTCACACAATTATCTTAGCTATTTTATATTCTTTCTTTTCCCTTTCTGCCTTTCTCCTTTCCACCACCCATTTCTCTTTCCTTTTGAATAATTTCTTCCCACTTCACAATATCTATTGGCCATTTTGAACTTTACTTACCCTTGAGTTCTGTAACCCAAGGAGACAGTATGTGTCTGGTTTTTTCCCTTGTGAGTGTGGTCTCAGGTTGCACCCATTCACCTGCAAAAGTCACAAGTTTATTCTTCTTCATGGCTGAGTCATATACTCCATGATGTAAAACACCACATTATTTTTATCCAGCTCTTGGTTGATGCCATTTGGGTTGTTTCCAAGATTTGGCTGTTACAAATTGCGCTGCTGTAAACACGGGTGCTCAAATATCACTGGTATGGTGGTTTTAATTCTTCTGGGAAGATACCCAGAAGAAGAATAAGTAGGTAGAACAGGACCTGTATTCCTAGTTTTTTGAGGAAACTGTATCTGATTTCCACAGTGATAGCTCCATTCTAAACTCCCACCAACAGTGAGAAAGGTTCCTTTTCCCCCACAGCCCATCCAGCATGCATTATTGGTTGATTTCTTGGTGACAGCCATTCTTCTTGGAGGGAGATAGATACTGTTTTAATTTGCACTGTTGAGCATTTTTTTCATATATTTATTTGCAATTCACATTTCTCCATCTTAGAAGTGTGTGTTCATCTCAGGCACTCCTCTTTGCATGGGGTCTTTGCATTTGGAGGGTGTAATGTTTTTTTCAATGCTTCACACATTCTAGATATTATAAGTCCTTTGTCTTAGGGACTGTTGGCTATAACTTTTCCCACTCTGTGACTTGCCTGTTGGTGATTCTTTGGTTGTGCAAAAGCTTTTTAATAAGATGAGAACCCAGCTGTTTATCCTTGTAACATTTCCCATATGGGGACCATGTAGCTCTTGGCATATTATGGACCATGTAGCTCTTGGTTGTGTGGTGCTGTTCCATGATTGCGGGATGCTTATCACACTTCAACTCTACTCACTAGATTCCAGTAAAATAAGTTAGCTTCCCCCCACCCCCACACATTTGCCTATCCCTATCCTCGCCCCCACCCTGTTCCACAGGCTGGGTTACAGCAACCAGAAAGGTGCCAGATGTTGCCACATGTCCTTGGAGGCTGAACAGCAGCTGAAAATATCTGCTTTGAGTCTCTTAGAATTTATCTCAGCAATAGATTTTCATTTTAAAGGTAAAGCTCTTGTACGTATTCTGTCCATTTTATTCCTGTTATATTTTGAGTAATATAAATGGTGCTTTTCAACTTTTAATTTCTGTTTTTGCTAGCGTGGGAACATTTTGATTTTTCTGTATTGACCTTGTTCTTGAAATGTTACTAAACTCACTAATTTGTTCTAAGAGCCTCTAAAAATAGATGCCATCAGATTTTCTACACTACTGAATGTATTGTATTTGTATTTCTTGCACTATTGTCTCAAAATAATGATTATAACACAATCGTGAATAAAGGATACCCTGCCCGGCTCTTGGCCTCACAGGAGCCCACTCGGCCTTCCACCACTAAGATGCTTAGGCTGTGTCTGACTATAAGCTGCCTTCTCTTAGCTGGCAGAAAGCTTTCCATCAGCAATGGCTATCAGACCTTGCCAAATGCTTATTTCTGCTTTTAGTGGGATAATGGCATTGTTAATATAATAATTATATTATTGATTTTGCAAAGTTTAGCCAATCTTGCATTCTTAAGCCCTGCCTTACTTGATTATTATGAATTATCTTTTTGGTGTAGTCTTGGATTTGAGTTCCTGAAAGGGAGATATGGGTCTGTAATTTCACCTCTTGGATGTCTCCATTCCGTATCACTGTCAGTCAATATTATGTAGGCTTATAAAATGTGTTGAAAATCAATCCCTCCTCTTCAGTCTTTATGAGGCATTTGTGTAGGGATTGTTGTGAGTTCGAGACCAGCCTGAGCTACAAAGTGAGCTTAAGGCCAGCCTGAACTGCATAGTGAGACCCTGCCTCAAAAAGACAAGAAAAAAAAAAAAAAAAAAAAAAAAAAAAAAAAAAAAAAAAAAAGAAAATTTGGTATATTAAAGCCTTCTCATCTCTTGGATTTCTCTTATTGCAAAAGTTTTCAACTACAAACTGAAGTCCTTTAATAACTATCAGTCTAGTTAGAGACCTGTTTCTTCTGCAATAAGATTGAGTAGTTTTGGGTTCTGTTTGTTATCTTTATGTTGAATCTAAGTTGATGAAATTATTGTTTTAAAGTGTATAAAATCCACCAATTAGCCTTTTCACATCTGTAGAATATGTAGCAATATTCATTCTTTCACTCCTTGTGTGATAGTGTGATTTCTCTGTTTATTCAGGTTAGTCTGGATAAGGGTCGAACATTTTATTGAATTGTCTTTTAAAAGTCTGGTTTATTTTTTAGTAATATTTTTCTTTTTACTATTTCATTAATTTCCACTTCAGTCTGTATTATTTCCTCTTTTACCTTCTTTATTTTTTCCATTTCCTTAAAGTATAAGCTGAGGACATGGGTCTGAGGCTTCTTTTTTTTTTTTTAAGATTTCAAACATTTATTGATTCAATAGCACTGATTGTTGTAACTCAAAAATCAGATGACAACGAGGCAAGTCCAAAAGAAGCGCTTTATTTTAGGTGGTACCCACCGGGTAGCCTCTCCATGGTGGAAGGAGGAGGGCCCCCCGAGGGCTGGGCAGCAGGGCTTTTATGCCTTAAAACCGCAGGCTGGGAGGGGTAAGCAAGCATCATCACAGAAGCTAAAATGGCCATTAGGGGGTACGGGAACAATTTTGATTGGGGGAGACATACATTATGTCCAAATTTGGGTCGGGACATGTACATTTGGGGGGTCGGCAAGCATGGTTACAGAAGCTAAAAGCGGTGAAGGGGGCATGGGCCACAAGCCCATTGGTTGGAAGCTGAGGTAACATGCAGGGGGCGGCCCGAGGGCCATTGTAATCTTATCTATGCTGTCAGGTGTGG